>JAXBDA010000261.1:0-99085 GCA_036023075.1 Gaultheria prostrata | reverse complement strand
AATCATAATTGTTATCAGACTTGCCTTCTGTATAATTGAGGCTTACCTGGTGGTGAATGCTGACTGATCACTAGCGTGGCTAGAAGTATGTTAATCATAATTAGAGTGCGCTGCATTTTGGTGTCATTTGATGCAACTGAACCGGCAGACTTTTGACAGGTCTTGCCGGTTATACCCAAGGAAAGTAGGCTGGATTGTGTAGATGCAAGTTTAGTGAAATCCTACGTATGGAAAAAGTTTTGCCATCAAAGAAAACATGCATGCTAAAACAGATCCTTATTTTAGTGATTACCTCCTTCAAGTGGGTAATGATAATGAACCTCAGAATTCAAAGGGTGAAATAGTTGAACTAGTTAGGAAAGTTCTTTGTTTTTTAAGGTCAAAGTTACACAGCCTCCCGCAGGGAGCAATTAAAATGTGACGGACTCGGAGGGAGTATATACTTTATGAGGTTGCTGATTTAGTCGCAAAGATTATGTGGTACATTTTTCTGAGGTGAGGGAAGTTGCTATTTCATAAACCTATTGGTTGTTCTGTTGGCTGTCAACATGATGTAATGGATCTCTAAGAAAGTTTCCTTAAAGACTAATTGACTTGATTGAGCTATTTCTTGTCGTGATTCGCAAAACCATAAAAGTGATAGTTTGGCCATTCGTTGTTACCTCTGCCTTTTGTCTAACTCTTTTTTCAACCATGGATTCCATGCACAATAACTTGAAATATATAAGAAAGGAAATAAACCAAACCATGCTTAGTATTGTATCTATATTGCACTTTGTGGATTGGCTTTGTTTAGATTAGATTTTCTTGAATGTGCTGGATGTGATTTATCTTATGTTGTGCCTGTAATTGAAGTGAGCAAATTGGATTAGGCAATTTGTAGAGGTTGATGGTCCTTAGTTTCAACAAAACGAAGCAAAAGGGTTTGAGTAATTCTGATTAATCGTCTCTCTTGTCAACTCAGGAAGGTATGGCCAACCAGAGAAATTGCTGGACTGGTGGAATTCTTGGCCCTCAATCCTGCCGCTAGTTACATTACTGGACAGGTTTACAAGTACTATTCATCAGATCTCCATTTTGTGATTATGAATTTCACTTCACTATAACTTTCACGGTCCTGATATACTTATGAGCTTCTTGATAACGACTCTGGCCATGCAGGTGTCTACCATTTATGGAGGAATGGTGATGTACAAGGTCATCGACTAGATTTCCTGCCAAATCACTACAAAAAATACCTTTCGATCTCAAACAAGTAGAGTCAAATAAAAGCACGCGTCTGTTTTGTGCAAGCTTGGAGAAGAGGCAGAGGCGCCTTGGACCGGCCAGCCAAGAAAGGCGAAAAGAGATACTAGCGCAACTTAGGATTTTTTTTTTTTTTTTTCATTTTGCTTGTATATAGAACTTAAGGTAGATGATGATGATTATGTTCGACTCATACCTCTTTTGTAAAACATTACGTATTTATGTTGGCCAATATGCCATATTTTTTTATTCTACTTGTGTTGGTTTTAAAAACTTTCATTTCAATTGCAATATGCGACTCAGCGTGAGTCTGAATTATTATTGAACAGATGTTTGCTCTGTTGTGACTGCTGACTAAGACGTTGTAACGTCGGGCTACACCGAAAACAAAGGAAATTCTGTCAAATTTTTCAAAAAAATAGGATACATTTTTCAACACATATTATCACTCAAACAAACTCAAAACAGAAGTCATCCCCCAAACCATTATCCAACATTATCCAAGACAGTGACACGGGGTACAGACATGATATATTACATGCAACAAACGGAACCATGTCATACGGATACGATAAAGGCACGAGATATGGATACTATATGGACACGGGATACGGATACAATACAGACACGGGACATGGATATGATACAGACACGGGATATGGTTAAATCATAGGCCGTGGGAAAAAAATGCAATCTTAGCAAAAAAATTCTGACATAGTTCCCTCACTTTATGGCCTAACCCAACGCCTCGCGTCTCAAACTAACAACATTGACAATCCAACAACAACATTGTATATGAGTCCAAGCCGGGGGCTTTCTTCATCCTATATTACCATTCCCAATCCAATAACCTACATTCGCAAAACTAACCTTGTTTCACAAGAAGTAATAAACAAATTACAACTTCTAATTGTGTCTCCAAGCCGAGGGCTTTCTTCCTCTACGACTTTGTTACACATTTACAGTTTTACAATCGATAAAGAGATCTAAATGAGGACATTCCTCAACCACTTCATTAATTTGTCGAGGAATCTCTAAATCTGTCTTCATGCAGCTTGAATGTTCAAGTACTTGTT
Organism: Gaultheria prostrata; assembly: GCA_036023075.1. Lineage (NCBI taxonomy): Eukaryota > Viridiplantae > Streptophyta > Magnoliopsida > Ericales > Ericaceae > Gaultheria > Gaultheria prostrata. The sequence continues at coordinate 96,764 of JAXBDA010000261.1, read as the reverse complement.
CTTTACTTGTGTGAACCGCGACACACGCTGCACTTGTATGAACTCCCATCAAATTTTCAAGACCAGGTTTCTCACACCCATTGAAGAAAAGGGACTCGTCCTCCTTTGGAATTTTGCGCCTCCAACTCATAAGAAATGCTAGATAGGGCAGTCCCAACCACTTGTCTGTTGCGCAAAAGATACACGTATTAGCAATCTACAACTTTTCTCTGCAAAAAGGCAGCCACAAACAGTACATAAGGCCTCGATTGGATGCGTGAACAAATGTGGACTGACTTGAACACACACACACACACACAGTTTGGACACAATTTCCAGATTCGGACACACCATAAAACAGCTGAAAACTGAATCTAGAAAGTTCAGATTTTGTGCACATATACATATGAATGGTAGACTGCAGAATCTGGTCACGAGTTCTCCCAGTAATCTAAAACAAACCATTAGAAACAAAAGCTAGAAAGTCCAGATTCTGGGTAATGAGTTCCAGTTTTTTGTCCAACCTCACCACCTGCAGAATCCAAGAAAAGCCAGTATTGATTTTTCCCAGTAATCTAAAACAAACCAAGGAATTGAACGTCAAACCAGTAATCTAAAACAAACCAAGAAAATTTCAAGGAGTCCCATATTCAACGTCAAATTGAAACCAAGGAAGCAGTAGATAAAAGTTATTCACCACATTCAACTCAAATAAAGAAGTCAAGACAACGAAGCTCGTATCCCTCTTCTGAGGGTTTCTCAAATTGAAATGAAACACTAGTTTTGTGCAAAAATGACCAAGGAGAGAGAGAGAGAGAGAGAGAGAGAGAGAGAGAGAGAGAGAGAGAGAGAGAGACCTTGGAAGCTGTACTCAGGATTCAAAGCTCGTCGGCGGTAGGGATCATGGTCACCCTCTCTCACGCTCTGTGTTTTCTGTATCTAAAGCGGAAGAGGGGAAAGAAATGTATCTAAGTCGACAGAACTTTCTGGTGTACCCTAATCTGATACGCTGCTGCTTTTCTCGATCGACAAAAGTCGATCAGGCAAATTAAGAAGCCCAACAAACTGAACAACCACTAATTCACTACACTGCAGCATAAATCCAGTGGCATTTTCTCTCTTTTATTCTGAGAAAATCAGTGCTGCTTTTTTACGCACCCAGTATCTGTTGCTTTGTAAACATTCCTCCTCAAACGTGTTTCATTTTCTGGTTTCTCTTTCTCCAATGGCTGCCAACAAGTTTGCAACCAGTTTACACAGAAACACCCACAAAATCACTGTAATCCTGCTATACATATATATTAAATAAATAGATATACACGTGGCGTGTCCCCCACCGTGTCCGTATCCCCATTTTTTTAGAATTCCCGTGTCCGTGTCCGTGTCCGTGCATCATAGATGCCCAATATATAGCACCGACACTTCTAGAGGTTGCCGTGTCCCCGTATGGGACACGGGGACACTCGGGGGACACATATTGGATACGCCACGTAGCGTGTCCCTTAAATTAAATTATTTTTTGGAGGGGGACACGGCATGGACACGCGTGTCCATATCTACACACTCTGACTCTCACGATCTCACTCTCTCTCCCTCCCTCTCTCTCGATGTATATACATATATTTGTGTATATATATGTATGTGCTGGTATATATTCGATGTATATATCTCCGCAAACGTGTGTATATCTTACATGTATATATGTGTCTATATACCAGCACATAACAATGTAAATATCTTACATATCAAAAGAAAAGTGTATATATTTATGTATATAAACTGTTACTGCATACATATATAATAAATTTATATTTATAATTATTTATCTATTTTTGTCGTGTCCCCTGCCATTTTCGTGTCCATTTTTTTAGAATTCCTATGTCCGTGTCCATATTCGTGTCCGTGCTACATAGATGCCCATCAATAATAAAGGCCTTGCCATCAAAGGCAACACTTCCAGGGCCCACGTGAATTTCTTTTCCCCGTCCAAAATCCACACCTTTGCGTGGCAGGCCCACCCAACTTGTGACCTCAAGATTTGGGTTCCCATGGAAAGTTCATTGACTATATATTTGACGGTATGGTATGTCTTGAACCGGGTCAAGTCCGGTAAACCCAAATCATGTGCTGACTTTACATAGTCATCTGTGACCATCTCTATAGCTTCTCTAATTATAGTTGGGCCATAGTTAAATGGCTTAGCCATCAGCTCAACCGATCGGCTCGTAGCCACTGCCCTTAGAATTGCGTTCCCAAAGTACGCACGTGGCAGTGGTGGCTTCATGCGATCGCGAATGTTTACCGGTAAGTACAACCGCATAATTTGCTCGCTTTTGTGCTCACGTGCCTTGCACATGCATCTCCACAAGTGTCCTGCCACGACCTCGTATCGGCTGTAGGGCCTTATGTTGGTAGCTCGGCTATCATTAGCCATGTTCTTCAGCTTTTCAACCAGGGTTTTGCTAAGGTGTAGCATGGCCACAGTTTGTTCTTTTGTTTTGCTCATCGTTGTTGTCCACAAGACCCATCAACAACGGTGGAGGATCAAATCTCTCGTGATTATATTACGGTGTTGGTGGATCTCGAGCCAGCAACGCTATTCTATCAAGGTAGGGGAGGACATCGACGTCCAACGGCTTGCCACGTGCAATTTGGGCCCACACAGACATGAAGTGAAAGAAACTTGTACCATCAGCCATGATGTGTGATATGCCCACACCAAGACTCAGGCCACCACATGTAAATCTAGTGATTTTTGCACCAAGAGCAACGGAATTTCATGCAAAGGAGCATTATAGTCCACTGAAGGAATGAGTTATCGGAGCTCCGGCGTTGGACAGAATTGTCGCCATAGTCTGCAAGTTTTGCATTGGACTTGGCTTCGTAAAGCCAAACACCAACCCAGTTGCACTCAAGCTCGACTCGGCTGCCGTCTCCCACCCATTTCAAACGTCCAGCTAGTGGGTAGAAAGGCACTAGTGCTTTGCTCAAGGAAATTTTGATAGATTCAAGAGCTGAGTTATAGGAAAAGTTGGAAGAGGGACAATAGATGTAGATTATGGGAACATGTGTTATAGATTTATCTTGATCACAATCTGAAACCACTATGCCAGAGGTTGGTGTTGGTTCAGCTGGCTTTATTGTGTAGCAACTCTTCAATACCACCATTTTGAGAGAGAGATGCTGGGTTCGTGTGTTGTGCTTCGGGAATCACAAACACAGGTATGGTGGAGGAAAACTCCGATTGTATTACCAACAAAATACAAATCATGAAAAACCTCACTCTCTCGGACACTCTTCCGTTCAAGAGGGCCTCACACCTCTCTAACCTAACATTCCACGCTCTCTAACCTAACAATACAAGTATTATATACAAGAGCAAAGAACAACAAACAGAACGGCCATTAAAGGCACCTCCAATACAGGTGAAGGCCACAGAGTCTAACGGTCCTCTCTGGTCTCTCTCCCAAGGGACCCTCAAAGTTAACATTGTTATCCTTTATGGGTAAGGTCTTCTCTGCTTATACTTGTCCAAAGCAACAAAAGAACAGATAACAACAACGATTCTTACAAAATCACCCATAATGGAAATTGCTGCCATTAATAGGGCAAGTTCAATGGCTTTGCCATTTTGGCACAAGCTATTCCCAAAACAATGGCCATGAATGGTGTCATTTGGCCAGGACTAGTGGCATACTATTCGTAGAAGAAACGGAAAAAGAACAAAAGACTCCATTTTTCCGCTTCCAACAATGGCCAATGTGGCAGTACTAAGAAGGCTACATAAACATAATTTGAAATCACAATACCGGACATGGCCAAATACAGACACAAACACAAATACGGGACATGGATCAGGGGATTTTCTCATTTTCTCACATTTGTGTTGGGGTTGGCTAAACCACTGAAGCCTTATCATAGATCAAGGGAAAAAACACAAACCACTCACAACAATATTTGGATGTGAAAGATTACAAAGATACTTTACATATTCCTCGAGCTCTATTTTGGGCCAGTTAAGCGAATCCAAATAATATTGAATTCACAGTAGAATATAACCTGCGCTTGCCAGGGAAAAACAAAAAAAAAAAGAATTTGGTGTAATGCTTACTCAGCAAGAATAGAGGAGAAAGTTGGGTTTCAAAGATAATTTTGAGTTAAACTGGGGGATGCTACACTGACCAAATTTTGAAGGGCAACCATTCTAAAGCGAAAGGAAAATAGGAAAAAAAATCATTCGCAACCAATAGTGGGGTCTTAACTCGCTAAGAACTCGAGCCTATCAAACTTTCACTGGTATTTATCCACTTATTCATGCGGGTATAGGAAGAATAAAAGGTAAGTAACACCAAAAGGGTCTTTTGAATAAAGGCGGTTTTTTATTAAAATTCTACACTAATGGATGAAAAAAAAAGTCAAAGCAATACCTAAGATAGAGATATGTGTTACCTATCCATTCATTAGCATTGAGAGGGCCATTGGCGGGGTCGGAAAGAGCAACCACCATATCGATCCTGCCCTAAACAAAGAAAAAGAAAATGTTTTCACATACTCATATAGGTTCTCCCCACCACAAAGCATTCATCAAAGAGTAAGCATTTAGCCATTATTCAATCCTAACTTACAGAAAAATTCATGTTGTCCACTGCAACACATGATCGTGAGCCTTTTACTCTGAAGGGGGAAAAGAGCAACAAAGGAAGCCCTACTTCATGTTCAAAAAGACAAAAAGAAACAAAAGAATGTAATGTGAATTTCGGAATATTTCCACATGTGGTTAGTAGTCAATACAAGGTTTAACATGAACACAAAATATTACCTCCAAATTTGCATTATCATCCTCAATTTTGGCATGAAAGATATAACGTTCGACCTAGTTGGCTACTCAATTGGCTTAAAGTGGAGCAAAGACAATGCCTTTGATCCTGAAAAATAAGACAGAAAAATCGAGTAAAAGCATGAGACTTGTTAAAGCTTGTCCCACATTGGTTAATTATAACCTCCGAGTCTAGTATATGAGTCTGGGCGACCTCTCCACTCATTGCCAATTGGTTGTGAGTTGGATGCTTTAACATGGTATCAGAGCTGAGCTTTCGGAGGATTTTGGACAACTCTCTTGGTTATTATCCCGTTGATTGTGCCATAAGTGCACCTCGTTTCGTTGTGATCCCAATATTGTGGATCCGTTGTTTAACTCTCCACGTGCGGGTCAGGGGTCGCAAGTGCGGGGGAGTGTTAGAGCTTGTCCCACATTGGTTAATTATAACCTTTGAGTCTAGTATATAAGCCTGGGCGGCCTCTCCACTTTTTGCCAATTGGTTTTGAGTTGGATGCTTTAACAAGACTATGGTAGTTGGAACATTGGAGCATTTTTATTGAACGCTTGAAAGGCAATTAAAGTGTATCTTGATAAAAGGCAATTTATACAGATACTTTAAGTAGGGAAACTTGAACTTGAAAGAGATTTGTCAACCGATTGTAGAAAGCATAGTGACTCCACTAACAACTAAATTCTAAATATAAGCACAAACTACAAAATTGACCACCTTTTTACCAACAATTGTTAACTCTCTGTATAAAAAAATCACATCATCGATGAAGACTACAATTTAGAAAAGGAAATAAAACCTGAGTTTAAAAGCCCCAAAAAAAGTAGGAAGAAATCAGAGTGGCAATCTATATTAACATTGTAATAAAGGTAGCTACTAATCTCTCTATCCATAGAAGAATATGGAAAAGAAACAATAACATCCTTTTGCCTTTTCCACCAATGGCTAAGAATGCTGCCCACCAAAATTCAAAGCCACCATATTTGAAGACACATTTTCGCTATGTTGGCAAAATCCCCTGAAATTCCTCCTCTCCTCCATTTCATTTCTCTAAACCTCAATCTATTCTAGCAACATCTTTAATTACTCTGGGCTATTCAAAATTTATTAGCACTACTAAAATCTTGGTTTGCGGGAATATCGAAATGGAAAAGTGTTTGCATGAAGTCGTCACCTATGTTATGTGCAATAGCGACTCCACATTGTGGAGAGTGGGGTCAGCCGACCCCACGGGAAAAAAAATCTACTACTATTATATTGAAATTTTCTAAAAATTCATAAATGAACCCTTACATTTGGTGGTGACACCAAATACCCCAACTTAAATACCTGCAACAACGTGTGAATATCAGCAACTTCTATAGTTACTTTCATAGCTCTGAGCACCGAAGAACCAAGTATGCTGCTAGTGAGCAAAGTCAGAAAAACATTATTTGAAAAAAAAAAAAAAGGAAATTTAACTATGAGATCAATTACAAAGAACATACCTAAAGGGATCTCGAATCATACCTGGGGGAAAAAAAACCTGAAATTAGAGAGTGAGCGCTTTGCAATCGTAATGTAGCCTTGTTCAATAACCCATGTACAGTGTTTGATGTTCTAGGAAGAAAGATCGGTAGCGGTACAACCCATCCTATACCAATAGAAATTTCCTCTTCCCTGGCAACGTTTCTTGCTCAGCCATGTTGAATTGAGAAATGAAAACATTCCTACCTAATCTAATGAAAACATATAAAGCTAATTTCGAAATTTAAGTGTGGAGGCAACATCTAAGAGAGAGAGAGAGAAGCAGACCTGTTTAGGAGAGAGGATTTCACGCCGACTCTCTTTATCCGCACCGTCGAAGGCGACTTGCTGCCGGCCGGAATTCACAGGAATTTCACGCCGGTGGGTGGTCGTCTGAGTCTTTCTCTCACTTGGATGGGTGTCTATTATACGACTTCTCTGCTTTTGGGGGGAGATGAGAGGGAAAAAAAAAATAAAAGGGTGACATAGGTCGAAGCTATGTCACGCCCTCAAAACGACGTAGTGAAATGGTGGTGACACAGGTTGAACCTATGTCACGCCCTCAAAACGACGTAGTTTAGAAGGAGCATTCTAGTTTCTCCAATTTTTTATAATTTCTACCTATATTAACTATATTTTATTAATCCGAGACATTAATCTTGTATATATTGCTATGATATGTATCCACGAAAAGTTTTATTTTTATTGCTTTTATATTAGTACTTAATCGCAATATTTTTTTGTTTCTTAAAACGGGTTTAGTTACACTCAATCAAAACCACAACATCCATTTTAGGCCTCCAAATGACGTAGTTTTGTTTAGTTTCATCCGAGGATAGTTTCTATCTATCTCAATCATATTTCATTGATCTCAAACATTCATTTTGTAGAATTCGTTAAAATTTATATCACGTAAAGATTTCATATAATTTGGGTATAAATTGGTACTTGATCTTGATGCATTTTTTGTTCTTAAAATGAGTTTGGTTTCACCGGAATACAAACCCCAACAAACACGTTCTTTTTTCTTTTCTTTTTTTATCTCGATAAAGCATAATCGCGTTCCCTCGTTCCACTGAAACGACGTCGGGTGAGCGTCGCTGCTTGATCGGCAGGGAGGAGCATCGCCGACGGTTCGACCTCGCTCGGCCGCCATTCATCATCTCCGACCACCAATCTCCGATGCTAATTCCCAGGTCGTAGTCGACGATCTGTAGATCAAGCAATGAACAGTCGCAGCAGCTGCTGCACCTGTGATCATATAGAGGTAGAAGCTTCCGTTATTCATCAAGTTGAATTCCTGCATCACACACAAGATAATTACTAGAAAATATGAAGCCTGACATTTGCCTGGAAAATACTGTGCTCCAAGCGCAAATAGTAATTTTCCGGCAGTAGGGCCGTCAATTCTAAAATGAAGGCAATTGTAACTCGTGTAGTTCTTACAAGGCTTTGAAAATGCATTATTAAAGTGAATTAAGGGTAATATTGGATAAGGAAAAAGTCTTCGTGGCCTCAATTTGAGGTCACACCAAACTGCATTCCCCCTTGGGATAAACAATAGAGATGGAACAAATTTTTCTACGGTTTGGGGTTCTTATTCCACCTGTTGCGAGAATATTGAAAGCTTATATCATAATTAAACGAAACAATTGTCGGCCGGTTTAGAATAATGCAGTAAATAACAACATATGAGCATTTGTGTAAAGGTGTGGTTTTTTCCATACCAAACACGTACTTCAGAAGTCATGTTGTCAGTAAAATGGACTGCTCAAGTATATTTTGTATTCTCTCTTTCTTAATACAATTCACTAGACGTGTCTGTAATATCAACTGGTTAAAAGTGAAGTAAAGAAATAACTTTAGCTTCTCCAATCAGTTTTTTTTTTAAAAAAAAAAAAATTAAGTTTCCTATATGTTTTTCATTTCTATCAAAAATCCATCGACAAGTTCCAGATGGAGAAATAACCTAAGCCTGCTAGATAGTAGCGGCTAATGCATGTTTTGGCTCCATTTGTATGTAAATATGTCCCGATTTCGCCAGAAATAAGACTTAGCATGTTCTTTTTTTCAGTCTTTTCATTTTTCGATTGATCTCTTTGGTTAGGAGGCTCAAAAAAACAAATTCATTCAAAAGTTTTGTCTATCTCGCAGGAACATCACAACTGACTCCAGTGATGGGCAATGATTCTAATGCAGAAATCTGATTCAGATGAACGGATGCTTCAAAGGCTCTTGTAACAAGTGGGATCATACTCCTGAAGGTGTTATGCACCAAGATCTTGCGTTACGTGCTTGGCCTTATTAGTCATCTATCAAGGTTGATGATGGTAAGCTTTCTCATATGGATATCATACCATTGGTAGTATGAAATCTCTGTCGTAGTTGGGTGACAGGCACCTTCCAATTTTTTGGCAGTTGGATGATGTTTTGTGCAATGCAACACATATATTCTATCATATCGAGTCTATAAAGGTTGCCTCAGAATGAATGGGCAGACACTGGTTAATTTTGAGATTTTTAATAATAATGCTGATGGTGGTCCATCAGGCAAATTTTTGCAAAAAGACCAATTGCCCTCTTTATTACAACATTTTGATTTCCTTAGTTATGTTACTTCAGGTTTCTCTTATTTCAGTTTCAGGTACACTGTACAGTTATCTTAATAACTGTATAACTGCATCTGGTAAGCATCTTCTAAAGAAGTGGATCGTGCAATCCTCTGAAAGATATGGAGGAAATTAATTGTAGGCTTAATGTGGTTGAAGAACTAATGACTCATCCAGGGGTTGTGTTACTCATCGCTCAATATCTTCGAAAGCTCCCAGACTTGGAAAGGTTGCTTGGACGAGTTAAGGCTAGCTTTCAGTCATCTGCTACACTCATTCTGCCTTTATTTGGCAAAAAAGTTTTGAAGCAGTGAGTAAGTCTTTTCTACCTCTGACATGTGCAAATGTGGCTTTTGTTCAGTCCTGAATAGGTTTTGAAATTGCAGATCTTTTTGAGTAGTGTGCAAATGAAAAGAGCATTTTGTGTAGCAATTTCTTTTTGTTTGACGTAAAATATACTCCCTCCGTCCCCAAACAATAGTTTAGTATTCTTTTTGGCTTGTTCCTTAGTAAGTGTCCATTTAAAAAAGTTATTAGGTAAAAGTTTGTGCAATTATTATTTTGTTCTTTTGAAAAGTAAATGGGTAAAAGTGGCGGATAATTTTGAAAAGTGGACGTAAACGTTGAGGAAAAATTGATGTGAAAGGTGTATCATGATGTCTCCTTAAGAAGTAAGAATAATGAAGCTACACACTTAAAAATGGACGGAGGGAGTATAAGTAGACAGTGGTGAGCACAAGCCCACATGGTCCCATGTTAGCAGTAATTTTTGAAGTTAACTATCTCTTATGTTGGTTTGCATTGCATTTTGTGTCAATCATTTTCTCTTTTTCCCCGATGTAAGCATATAACTGTTTGAGAGCGGGCACACAGGTAAAGACATTTGGGTGTCTTGTTAAAGGCTTGCGTGTTGGAGTAGGTTTGATAACACTTCTGCAAAACAAGGGGCAGGCGATCTTATCAACGTCAAAAGTTCTCAACCTCCCAGGGCTAAATGGTAGCAACGACTTGTGATAAATTCCTTATTCAATTTGAAGTAGCTGTAGAAAGTGATTTCCCCAACTACCAGGTGTGCTTCTTTATGACTCTATTAGTCATAATTGTTATCAGACTTGCCTTCTGTATAATTGAGGTTTACCTGGTGGTGCATGCTGACTGATTACTAGCATGGCTAGAAGTATGTTAATCATAATTAGAGTGCGCTGCATTTTGGTGTCGTATGATGCAACTGAACTGGAAGACTTTCGACAGGTCTTGCTGGTTATACCCAAGGGAAGTAGGCACAATTGTGTAGATGCAAGTTTAGTGAAATCCTGCATATGGAAAAAGTTTACCATTAAAGAAAACATGCGTGCTAAAACAGATCCTTATTGTTAGTGATTACCTCCTTCGAGTGGGTAATGGTAATGAACCTCAGAATTCAAAGGGTGTAATAGTTAAACTAATTAGGAAAGTACTTTATTCTTGAAGGTCGAAGTCATGCAGTCTCCCATAGGGAGCAATTAAAATGGGATGTAGGGAGTATATACTTTATGAGGTTGCTAATTTAATCACAAAGATTGTGTGGTACATTTTTCTGAGGTGAGGCAAGTTGCTATTTCATAAACCTATGGTTGTTTTGTACTTCTGTTGGCTTTCAACATGATATAATGGATCTCTAAGAAAGTTTCCTTAAAGACTAATTGACTTGATTGAGCTATTTCTTGTTGCGATTCGCAAAATCATAAACGTGATAGTTTGGCTGTTTCGTTGTTACCTCTGCCTTTTGTCTAACTCTTTTTTTCAACCATGGATTCCATGCACAATTACTTGAAGTATATAAGAAAGGAAATAAACCAAACCATAACATGGTCTTACAATACATTGAAGCTAACAACGAATGAAAGCATCATTGTTGGCTAACCTCTTGTAGCTCAGTAAATATGCCATGCAGAGGTCACAGAAAAGCTTTCTGCAATCATTGGGAAATGTTACCAGCTGTGAAGGATGAGGGAAGAATTTGAAAGTCTCTTCAATGCTTGACCTTAGCAAACCAAAATGAAGAATGAGTGCACATGCCTGTTGTGGAATAAAGGGGAAATGGAAGTGAATGCATTCAGGCGTGGAGAAGAAATAAGTCAATTGGTGCCATTTTGTAGGAAGGTTCTAAGCTATTAGATGTACCTCAGATCCTATTTGTTTTTTAAACCAATTACTTCTTTAGATATACTTTGTTTTGTTCTTTGTTTCTACTCAACATCACACGCGACCTAAGCATTGCATTAATGACCTTTGAAGCAACTCACACATGACCTAAACCAGTGGAATCCGTCACATTCTCAACTTGAGACAAGAAGGCTGTAACCACAATCATGTTCACCTCCTTTGAGCTCTTTGAATGTATCTAGGACCGCTTCTTTGGGAGGAGTGTAAATCATCCACACACGGAGTGTGATATAAGAATTGGCCAACTGACTGTTTGGCATAGCTATGGCGCGCTCTTTTCCATGATCTGTCAATAGCGCCCCTGGCTGTGGCCATGTGCTTGTGTGGGTGGATTGACTGAGGGGTGATTGAGTCATTTTGCCATGTTTCCAGGATTACCGTTGTGTCCTTATCAGACTTTTGATATTTTCCGTTTGTGTCCTGTTGATGTGTGTGCATTTTGTCCGCACGTGCAGGGGCTTTTTTTTTTTTTGGGGGGGGGGACACGATGTGGAGTGTTTTCCACATTCTCTTCACCACCTCTGTACTTTTTCTAGTTTCACTATTGCGTTAAGTGAGATAATCAGGGAGAAATCTCTGTTCTTCTTTCATTATGACAATTAAGACAGATACATATACCCCTTCTTGTTTCCACTTGTGGATGATGATTAGATGTTGGCAGTTCCTAACTGCTTAGAATCTTTTTCAACAACCACTCAAAAAAAAAAAAAGATCGTATATTTTCTGCTGACTATTGGAGAGTGAATACCTAAAAGTGCATTGTTGTAAATGTTTATTGTGCAGTGGATAAATTCACCTCCATTTGTATTTTTGTACTCTTTGTTTCCTGAAGTATATCGAAAAACCCAGAATGGTTCTGTTTTGTGTCGTACTAGTGCTATATGAAAGCTCCACAGCCTCAACAACAGACAGACTTCAATCTGTCAGCTGATCAATAAAATCAGCCTTTTCATTGATTATGAATACGTGTTAATTGAACAAAATTTCTGATTTTCTGGGATTTATCACTTCGCTCTTCATGGTTTCGAATTTCGATTTCCAATCTTGCATTGTTAGGTCACCCATCAAATGAATTATCTGTATTTCAAACTTCCATGTTCAATGTCAGTTCAAGATTTGGTGAATAATCATGGAACATTTTTTTTTTGTTTTTGGTCATTGCTGTCCTTTTTTATCTTTAATTCCAACTTATGAGTTTTTTCAGTTTCTGGGTATCCATCAAATGCGGCAAGATGTAATTCAAAGCTATGTTGGCTATGCTGGACGTCATGTAAATAGTTATGCTGCACACGAAAATGTTGTTGCCCCACAACAATATCCTGTGGTTAGATGAGTAAAATCTGGCTTGGATAAGTGTGAGTCTGTTTGGGTGGAATACACTAATCTACAAGCCATTACAATCACAACTGGAGCATCATTCACACCATTCCCTGGTAAGGAGGTGGTGGTGCGTTTATGGGAGAGAGGAGAGATTTTGTTGATACGTGCAAAAAAGATAGTGTTGTCTTGGACGAAGCAATACTCCCTGACAAGGATGACAGGTTGGGTAGCATATCTCCACTTCCATTTTTCTACCCAAAAAATTAAAATAAAAAAATGTAGATAGCTAGTGGAGCATATATCATATATGTATGAAAAATTAAAGGCCTAGAAAATAAAATTTGAAATGAAAAAATCAGCCTTTAAAAAGAAGCCAACAATTCAGCTTTCAAGCAGTACAACCACCAACAAAAATGACGACCGCGGTCAAGCTCTTCCCCTCTCCTCTAAAATGATCCGTAATGATATCCTCCTCGTGGATTTGGCCTTCGCATTAGTGCGGTTTAAAATCATGTTAATTGAATATCAATAGATATTATGATCAAAACACTAAAACTATTCAAAATTATTTTTTGCACACTAAAACCAACAAAACGCACTTTCGAGTTTTAGCCAAAGACGCTCACTTGAAACCGCACTTGAAACCGCCTAGACCAATCCGATTGATGTATAAGGCAAAAAAAATCACTGTTATCCACCAGGTGGCATAATAAAGACATTGGATAATGAGATTACAAAGATGAGATATTGTGATCCTCTTTTGGGTACGCTTACCTCTGAGCTTTAATGAATAATGAGGAACCATCCACACTAAAATTCAAAAACATAAATCTCCACCAGCACCAAGTAGGAAGGTTGCCCCTTAACGTCTGCTTGATTTGCTCCTCAAATTTGCAATTCTCTCTTTCAAAGATCATGGCCAGTACTAGTGATTTAAGCCCCTCCCTTACCACCTAGAGAGACTCCAACCATCACCAATTCTACCAAAACCAAATCCAAGTGCTCAATTCAATTTTTGGTAACCAATTTCAAGGCCAATTTTTGTGCAAAAATGATATGCGTAGACCATACTGGTGTACCCCAAGTGTACACTAGCCCATCTCAACTGTCCAAAAGTGTTTTGGACGTTCTAGATTTTCTACAAACTATTCGCGCGAATAGTTTAAAAGCGATCTGTAGTGATCTCCTCCTCTTGGATTCAGCCTTTGCTAAGGCGAAGGAGTACATGGACCATAAGAGAGAAAATCAACCAGGCCCATGTGAAATTCAAGGAGCTACAAAAAAAAAAAAAAAAGGGAGTAGGGAGAGAGACCCTGATAAACTACAAGTGTCCGACTTATATGAACTATGAGAGTCAAACTCTTACAAACTACGAGAGGCCGACTGTTCTTGCTTTTAGTGGTGCTAATATGCACAGATATCGTCAAAACCCATGTACTTCTTTTCCTCGATCTGTTTCATCATGTTTGATATGCCTATTCCACCTGTTAGACAATAACCAACAGCCTTTAATCCCAAGAAAAATGGTCAAAAGTTACTTCGGGGTCAAAACGCAATCAATCGAAAGTTGCTACGTGCAATAGAACTGTGAATGAATGCTGGTATTCTAGAACTAAACTTGCCTAATGAGATTGCGCTTACAAAGATTGTGAAGACCAGGACGAAGATGATCAACGACGCCCTCCCTAGAAACACGATTATTCTTGTGACCACATACTGACCCGCGAAGGCAGCAATGGTAGCTACAGCAGCAAAGGAGAGACCTACAATACAAAGAGAACTATAATCAAAGACTCTTGCTACCATGAATTAGGCTGTATTTTGATCGTGGAATCGTGTAGGCATTAGGCATTCATGGAAGGAAAGGAAAAGTGGAAGGGAAGGATGAAGGATCTAAGGGTGCAAATTTGATCTTTTTTTCATTAGTTCTTCGTTTCCCTTTCCAAATCCATAGTGAAACCCACCAGCAAAACACTACGTTAATCTACCACAACTAGAAATTTGGCTGGAAAACTAAACTGTATGGAACCGGAGAACGCTTTAGAAGGTAGTATTCCACAACAGACAGTGAGGTAGAAAACAGCATTGCAAAGGTAGCTGTGGCACTTGACACCTGCATAAAAGTAATCAGCTATTAAGTCTTTAACTGGAAAAGAAAACCTTAGAAGTTGGCTACTAAGAAGGGAGTTTGACAGCAAATTGGAGGAATGAAAACTCTACTTGGTTTAGAAAAAAAAATTGGAGAAATAAAAACTTATGATACACGGACCTACCCTTTTGGACGAAGTATCAGTCTCGACACTGATAGGTCGTTTTCGTACCAAAAATATAATTTATAAAACAGGAAATTAACTAATATCCCGAAGAATAGCGGTTAAGTTCGAGTGTCGATCCGCAGGGACAAATTGGCTAAATTACTAAGAATTTGATTAATTTCGAATTTAATTCGAGAAAAGATTGGTTGATTGGTGATGATTTTAAGAACAACTAAATTAAATAAAGCAGTAATTAAATTGGAGAAAACCGCGGAAGGAAAGATCTAGGGTTCCGAATCCACCCCGACCACGTAACGAAACTATGCAAAAGGTTAGGGCTACTATTCAAATCACAATTGTCAAGAAAATATTTGTGATTGTTAAAAGGCATAAACTATCCCACGGCACAGACCGTCTCATTGGCACGGTGTCACGCCGCCCAATGGCACGATCCGTCTCACAAGCATAGCCTATCTCAGAACTCCAGGCACAACATTGAAAACAATTGCACAACTTGTATTAAAAAACCGCGGATATGAATACGAAACAGATTGAAAGTATTAAAAATCCTTCCGTACAATTGAAAACGAAAGAGTTCTAGTTATGCAATCGATCCGAATAAATAAAACCAAACCCTACACATAAATAAAGTTACTTGGCGCGGAGTTTCATCTTCTCCCTAGAAAAAGAATTAGCCTGCCACTGGAATGGAAGCAGCCGTGCTCGAATACCCCGAAGGGTTTTTGCGCAGCCTCGTGCGTGAATTGTCTCCCCCAAAACCCTTCTCCTTTATGTGTTATATATAGGCTAAGTTTCCCACTTGATTTTATCTCATAAAATTTGAGATTTTATCAAAAAAGTTTCTCAATTGATAAAAGTTTGGAAGAGATTTTTATCAAAGTCATTCTCGAATGTTAGACGAAATTACCGTTTTGGCCCCCAACACATTAACTTTTGTTTGGAGCCCCACTTTACGCCAAACACACACACACACACCAACCTCACTCTTGACTCTTCCATGTATTTATCGTTGGATGTTGATGAATGACGGGAAAAAAATTAGTAGGTTCAAAGTAAATATTTTGTAAAAAAAACCTTGGTACTGTTGGGTAAGTTTTTAACGTTTATTTTTTGTTCATAGGTGAATAGGTGATGAAAGAAAAGAAGGGCAAATTGGTAAATAAACCATTGAGAGGAGATTTTATTAAAAGTAAATTTTATCAAGTGAGAAAACAATGTGATTTTATCACACCTTCATAAAACTCATGAAAAATCTCATTTTATCTCATTTTATCAAGGGGGCGTTCCGTAGACACAGCAAAAAACACATCAAAATGACACAAAATCTCAGCCCTCGATTTGGATGGTTGAGATTAAATCCCAACCCTTTTACCCTCTCTCTCATCCCCTCGTCTTCTTTATTCTGTCATATCATATCCACGCCCATCTCCACTCTACCCCTCCATTCCACCGTCCATCCCATCTCAAGCCTCCTCGTCTCCGGCGACACCCATCTCCGGCATCCCGCTCTTTGTTGTATCTCTCCGGCGTGCAAGGAGTAAATTCGTTTTTAGTTCTGGACATCCAAATTCCAAAGAAACGGAGCTATACCCAGTGGCATGTACCCAATTAATACCACTGTCCACAACTATGCAAAGAATCTCATACACCAGTTTATACTCAAAACTACTCATCAAAAAATGAAGGAATAACATTGTTGCCTCCATAGGATTCTGGATTAATTTCGGTATATCAAGGCAATTAGTATGAAGTTATCGAAACAAAAATAATGAAGATTATAGGAAACAAAGAGGTATGGGAAATTAGGAAGAGTTCAATTGATCTAATTTATATAGTGAAATATGCGATTAACGTTGGCTCTGAGGGATGTCCGGGAACAAGGAATCATGTCCAAAATCGAAGCCCAATGCTGGGCTTTACGGGATGTCCAGAAACAAGGAGGGGGTCACCGGAGAGATGCTCACTGGAGAGGGGGACGCCTGAGACGAGAAGGCCGGAGATACGGTGGCCGGTGAAGTGCAAAGAGGTGGAGTGGGGACGGGTGTGGATCTGAGAGAATGAGCAAGATGAGGGGATGTCGGGATGATAGAGAGAGAGAGGAGGGTGAAAGGTCTAGGATTTAATCTCAGCCATCCAATTTGAGGGCTGAGATCTTGTGTCATTTGTTGTGTCTACAAAACGCCCCCTTTTATCAAGTGGAAAACTTAGCCATAATGCTAATGTGGAGAGTTTCCAATAAATGGGTTTCCTAATTATCTCCCCAAGATTCAAAACGATTATTCTTCTTTCTTCTTCTAATGCCAATTAAGGCCTATTACCATGGGCCCCAATTCCGTCCCTAGCAAGCCACAGACCACGTGCATACATATGAGAAAATTTCCTTTAGGCAGCTAGGAAATTGATTCAATGTTTCTCGTTATCTAGTACACTCTCGATCCAATCTCTTGGTTAAATTGATCACGGACTTTGCATTGACATAGGGTAAAACGTCGACTTTGCACTCTTTTTATACCAAAGCTTCTAAATACCTGCAACACGCAAGAAAAGAAATTAAACTCCAAGTAATAATATAAAAGGACGTAACAATAATAAATTAAGGGGCGTTAATGTGAACATTTGGATCCACATCTATCATCGTCTATTTTAAGGTTTGAGATGTCCGACCCATAGTTATATACCCACGCCCGATACTCACACCCGAGTCCGTGTGCACCCTAAACCAAGCGTAGATTACAGTATATCTCTTCATGAATTCATGTTAAAAGTTTGAGATGCACCTGGGGAGGAACTCCCAGCTCCAGAAAAAGAGGACCTAATATGAATCCTCCACCAAGGCCTAGCATCCCACCAACTACACCAGCCAGAATTCCACAGCAACAGTAAAGAACCAACTGATGAACGAGCTAAATCCGGCTTCTCCCCTGGATGCTATTACTCTCCGTCCTTTGTATTAGACGATTGCTTCGTATGTAGATGCTCCAAAAACCACAGGAATCTGCAGGAAAGAAACCATTTCAACTTGATGAATTCTGATCACACTTGAAGGTTTTTTAAATCCGTTGAGTCACAGAAAGTACCTGAAGCAGGTTTAGTACCCAATATGCTGCAGAACAGGTGGTTGTCTTATTCTGCATCAAACATGCATATGTCATGGAATGAGGATTACTTTCTCTAACCAATCCAGACATTCCTAAATCAGACCATGTTTGGATCGTGCATTTGTGGAGAAAAATGGTGGTGAAACCAAAATATAAGAACCATCTGTTTTTGTTGTTACGGAGTCAGTATTCCAGGACCCGTCTCTTCAATTTGTTTCCAAAATATAGACACTCGTCCATCTCATATGGTCTTTATCATTGGAAGGAGATGGTTATTTAAAATTTGAAAGCACCTTTAGGGTTCAAAATGCCATAAAGACAGACAATTGTGCAACAAATTGAAACCTTCGCAATTTGCAGGGAAAGAATAATGATCCAGACAGCTACAAGAATGCCGATCAGTTCCTTCCAGTAGACATTCTCAATAATGGAAACCTGGGAAAATTACAGAAGTCAGCCCTGAAAACGACTAGTCATAAATATAAAGCCTGAGAATATATTTACTTCGGACACTTTCGATTCGTTGGGTTCCATTTGAGTGCCATTGTTGGGTCCTGGTCAAGGTTTGTGTTCCACTTCCTCACTACCAATACCCGACTAGAGAGCGACACATGAAATGGCTCGAATAAAAGGAAACTATGAACTTAGCTTAACAAGGGTTGAATAGGGAATAGTCCAACTCACCGACTCACCAATAGGCGCCAATCGTCTAGCAGCCTCCTGGAAATGGAAAGGAAACAATTTAACAACACATATTTCGTTAAGAAAACTCATCAAAGATTGATGTGGCAATGGCATTGCTGAAACTATAAGCCAAAAATGGTGGGTGTTTTTGTTGACAGTCGGAAATAATTCAGATTAATATACTCATTGGATTTCGAGAGAAATCAATCCTTTTTTTGTTATGGTTTCTTTCTTCCATGTTTCAACACCCATGAAGAATGCCCCAGTTGACATGCCAGCAGATTATCTGATCAATCAAAGGAAAATTCCCAACAAAACAAAGTTGCAATCATTTTAAAAACTGAAGCAAAACAGACGACAAGAAAAGAGAATTTTTATGTTCTATGAATGTCGTTTAGGTCTCGATGGACCCCTACTAAGTAAAAGGCACGGACTCTCTAGGAGGAAGAACCCGAATCGTGTGCCCAACCGGAGCTTGAATCGCTGTCCTCCAGGGAAAGCTAGCCTCACTATACCGATCATGGCTTCTGAACCTAAACATTCACTTGATTCACTTCACTTCAATACATATTAAAAGAGAGAATCTCAAGAGAATCAGTTTTTTTTTATTAGTTTATTAAAGTCAGTGGCTCTTATTACCTAGAAACAGAATAATGAGGACAGAAATCATCCAGTCAGCGAAAATCACGTTGAAAGCAACTCCGATGCTGATTCCCCGCACCAACATGTGGAAACATCTAACTCAAAACCAATTGGCAATGAGTGGAGAGGTCCCAGCATATATTAAGTGATCACTCATTTGTCCCCTAAGCAATGTGGGACAATTTTCTTAACATCCCCCTCACGTGCAGCCGCATTTGAGGTCTGTCACGTGGGGCCACTTTTTGGGTCTTATCATCGTGCAGCCTTTTTGCTGGTCTGTCGTGGGGTGTGGATTGTGAATTTTTTTTTTTTAATGTGGAGTGGAATGGGCCCTGCTCTGATACCATGTGGAAACATCTAACTCAAAACCAATTGGCAATGAGTGGAGAGGTCCCAGCATATATTAAGTGATCACCCATTCCTCTCCTAAGCAATGTGGGACAATTTTCTTAACACAACATTGGTTGGAAAAGAAGTGCCTGGTCGTAGTCGATGATCAGTAGATCAAGCGTAGGATCCCTCAGCTTGATATTATAGAAAACAGTCGCAGCTGCTGCACCTGTGGTCATACCTACAAAGCAAATTAAATAACTAGTGTTCGCCTGTACTATGTTTAGGGAAGTTTAGAGACTACCATTTGTTCCACAGGTTTCTCACCCACTTTGCAGGCCTCATAGCCAAGTGATATGTACAACCCACGAAGCGATGTGAGAGAGGGTGTAATAGATAGTAATTGTAGTACCATTGCTGTTTTTATCTTGAAAAATTCACGGATCTTAGTGTGCAGTGCTAGTAGTGGATTAACGGATGAATATCATATAAATAAACTCACATTTTGGTACAACACTTACATATCGATATTGCAACAGAGAATTTAGCATCAAACCCAATTATCAGAGTGAGCATGGAAACAAAAATGCCTCCCCCTCCGACACCACCAACACTCCCAAATGCAGCTCCAAAGAAGCCAATTACACTCCCAAATGCATGATGCAATGTGATAGAAAAAACATATTATTGTGCCGAAACGTAAACAGAAGCACGAAACACAAAACGTTAAAGAAAGAATCCCAAAAAACAAGAATGAATAGGCAAAACTTGTGAGCAACCTGTTCAGTCCTCTATCTCAACATAGACAAAAGATTATTCCTCCAATGCTATCCATGCCCCCTTCACTTCTTTTACCTGAAGAGACCCTTTGGATTGTGAGAAAGGGAGAGAGAAAGATTTGTGTCTCACACCAAATCTCACCGAAAGTGACGAGATTTGGTGAGAATTACAAGTGGACCACTAAAGATTCATCTCTTTTCTTTACTTCTCACCTTTTCTCCCTATTCTCAGCTCATCTAGTTATCCAAATAATTGAAGGACTCTACTTTCATTTCTTTTCTCACCCTTGGCCTCAATCAAAGGAGCTATTAGTATGATCCCAACTTATAAACATTCTCTAGACACTATGATATCCTCAATACTTGTGCTCAAACCAATCATTAATTTCTTACCAACTGGATACGCTTGTATGCAAAAGTATATATTCAGCTCAAACCAATCTATTTCCGAAACTTTTTCTGATTTAAAGATATCATAGCGAATGAGTTGTTCGACAACAAAAACACCTCATGCTCTTATATGTATACAATGATCGGCTGACAACACAACTTCGATAGCACCTAAGGGAGAATGTGACCATTTATCAGCACGTTAAATTAAGCCATTATTAACATAGTGAATTCAACAATATAGTGTCAGATATTGTCAAACATGGTGCAAGAAAATACCTACATGAGAATCAACACCATTCTCTCGAATCTTTTTGGGATTTTTTTATGGGAAGCGAAACAGTGAAAGCTTCGTCTTCCTTTGGTTCTATTCAAAGAATTGAGAAATGAAAACATTCCTGCCTAATTTAATGAAAACATGTAAGCTAATTTCGAAATTAAACTGTGAAGGCAAAGCTGAGAGAGAGAGAAGCAGACCTCTTTAGAAGAGAGACAGGGTTGATTTCACTCCGACTCCGATTACTTCTCTATATCCGCACCGTCGAAGGAGAATAGCTGCCGGACGGAATGCACATGAATTTCACGCCCGTGGGTGGTCGTCTGATTATTTCTCTCTTTATACGACTTCTCTTCTTTTGGGGGAAATAAATTTAAAAAAAAAAAAACAAGAAGAAGAAGAAAAGGGTGATACAGGTTGAACCTGTGTTATGCCATCAACACGACGTCGTTTCATAGAAGGTGACATAGGTTTAACCTGTGTCATGTCATCAAAACGACGTCATTTCGATGGAGCATTGTAGTTTCTTAGTTTTTTGTGACTTTCTCCTTATATTAGCCATATTTTATTAATCCGAGACATTAATATTGTAGATATTGTCATAATATATACCCAAGAAAAGTTTCATTTTTATTGTTTTTGTATTGGTACTTAATCGCAATGCTTTTTTGTTTCTTAAAATTGGTGTAGTTACACTGAATCGAAACCACAACACCCATTTTAGGCATCCAAACGACGTAGTTTTGTTTAGTTTCTTTCGAGAGTAGTTTCTATCTATCTCAATCATATTTCATTGATCTCAAACATTCATTTCGTAGAATTTGTTAGAATATATATCACGTAAAAGTTTTATACAATTTGGGTAAAAATTTGTATTTGATCTTGATGCATTTTTGGTTCTTCAAATGAGTTCGGTTTCACAGAATAAAAACCCCCCAACAAACCGTTCCAAATAACGCCGTTCCTTCATTTTATTTTTATCGATAAAGCATAATCGCGTTCCCTCGTTCCACACGACGTCGGGTGGACACGACGTCGGGTGGGCGTCGCTGCTTGATCGGCAGGGAGGTGCATCGCCGACGGTCCGACCTCCATCATCTGAAGCTCGCTCGGCCGCCGTCCATCATCTCCGACCTCCAATCTCCGATGCTGATTCCCAGGTCGTAGTCAATGATCGGTAGATCAAGCTGTAAACAGTCGCAGCTGCACCTGTGATCATATAGAGGTACAAGCTTCCGTTATTCATCAAGTTGAATTCCTGCATCACACACATTTGGTTGCGTTGTTCATATCAATAAATTCTAGGATTTTCATAGTACTTCCCAGCATCCAAGTACCATACATTGTAAAAGCACAACAAATCGATAAGAAAGTCACTCAAGGATCAAAGATAGGAATGTGACATTACGGGCATTTAAGCACAACAAATCGATAAGAAAGTTATTCAATGATCAAATATAGGAATGTGACATTACAGGCTTTTATCCTCTAAGCCCTGTTAGTTTGACCGGATTGTGGGACAATTATACCCATATGACATATGGTAAGCATAGGAACAATCCTAGATTGACACGATACTAAATGCAAGATATATGATTTACTTTGAATGTACATCTAAAAAAAATATTTTAATCCGCACAAGCAGACGAGTCCTCAGGGTATCAAGCAAGAAGAATCTTTAACCCTTCATCCCATTCCTTTAGTTTGAAACCTCAAATCTACACCAAAAGCAACAATGGAGAGAAAAAGTACATATTTCCCTAACCATTTCTTTTTGAATGGTGAAGAAAATTGCATTAATTATAAAGACCAGAAGATGATTTCTCTAACTATTTTCAAGTACTCTAAAACCCACATTCTCATTAGGCATACCAATTATCAGACAAAATCATCAAAGCATATTTCAAAATCGAGGAAAAAGCTTCGAATGAGTATGATCCTCTTTAAACTACAACTGAGACCTCATAGGATGGAGATCCAAAACTTGGATGATGTTAGAATAAACTTAACCATGTAAAAGAACAAAATGGTTGATGCAAGTATTGATATGAGCTTCTTCTTTCACACACACTCATTATCTTCTGAAAATGTTGGGGAAAAATTGATGTGCAAGGTGTATGATGATGTCTCTCAACAAGTTAGAATTATGAAGCTACACACTTAAAAAGGGACGGAGGGAGAATAAGTAGACAGGCCCACATGGTCCCATGTTAGAAGTAATTTTTGAAGTTAAGCATCTCTTATGTTGGTTTGCATTGCATTTTGTGTCAATCCTTTTTTTTCTACCGATGTAAACATATAACTGTTTGAGAGCGGGCACACTGGTAAAGACATTTGGGTGTCTTGTTAAAGGCTTGCGTGTTGGAGTAGGTTTGATAACACTTCTGCAAAACAAGGGGCACCCGATCTTATCAATGTCAAAAGTTCTCAACCTCCCAGGGTTAAATGGTAGCAACGGCTTGATAAATTCCTTATTCAATTTGAAGCAGTTGTAGAAAGTGACTTCCCCAACGACCAGGTGTGCTTCTTTATGACTCTATTAGTCATAATTGTCATCAGACTTGCCTTCTGTATAATTGAGGCTTACCTGGTGGTGAATGCTGACTGATCACTAGCATGGCTAGACGTATGTTAATCATAATTAGAGTGCGCTGCATTTTGGTGTCATATGATGCAACTGAACCGGCAGACTTTCGACAGGTCTTGCCGGTTATACCCAAGGGAAGTAGGCACGATTGTGTAGATGCAAGTTTAGTGAAATCCTACATATGGAAAAAGTTTACCATCAAAGAAAACATGAGTGCTAAAACAGATCCTTATTTTTAGTGATTACCTCCTTCGAGTGGCTAATGGTAATGAACCTCAGAATTCTTAAACTAATTAGGAAAGTACTTTATTCTTTAAGGTCAAAGTTACGCAGTCTCATGTAGGGAGCAATTAAAATGGGACGGAGGGAGTATATACTTTATGAGGTTGCTAATTTAATTGCAAAGATTATGTGGTACATTTTTCTGAGGTGAGGCAAGTTGCTATTTCATAAACCTATTGGTTGTTCTGTTGGCCTTCAACATGATATAATGGATCTCTAAGAAAGTTTCCTTAAAGACTAATTGACTTGATTGAGTTATTTCTTGTCCCGATTCGTAAAACCATAAAAGTGAGAGTTTGGCTATTTCGTTGTTACCTCTGCCTTTTGTCCAACTCTTTTTCCAACCATGGATTCCATGCACAATTACTTGAAGTATATAAGAAAGGAAATAAACCAAACCAAAACATGGTCTTGCAATACATTGTTGCTAACAACGAATGAAAGCATCATTGTTGGCTAACCTCTTGTAGCGCAGTAAATATGCCATGCAGAGGTCACAGAAAAGCTTTCTGCAATCATTTGAAAATGCTACCAGCTGTGAAGAAGGAGGGAAGAATTTGAAAGTCTCTTCAATGCTTGACCTTAGCAAACCAAAATGAAGAATGAGTGCACATGCCTGTTGTGGAATAAAGGGGAAATGGAAGTGAATGCATTCAGGCATGGAGAAGAAATTGGTGCCATTTTGTAGGAAGGTTCTAAGCTATTGGATGTACCTCAGATCCTGTTTGTTTGTTAAGCCAATTACTTCATTAGATATACTTTGTTTTGTTCTTTGTTTCTACTCAACATCACACACGACCTAAGCATTGCATTTATGACCTTTGAAGCAACTCACACACGACCTAAACCAGTGAAATCCGTCACATTCTTAACTTAAGACAAATAGGCTGTAACCACAATCATGTTCACCTCCTTTGAGCTCTTTGAATGTATCTAAGACCGCTGCTTTGGGAGGAGTATAAATCATTCACACACGGAGTGTGATATAAGAATTGGCCAACTGACTGTTTTGCATAGCGATGGCGCGCTCTTTTCCATGATCTGCCGATATTGCCCCTGGGTGGGGCCATGTGTCTGTGCTTGGGTGGATTGACTGAGGGGTGATTGGGTCATTTCGCCGTGTTTCCCAGATTACCATTGTTTATAAGACTTTTGATATTTTCCGTTTGTGTCCCGTTGACGTGTGTGCGTTTTGTCCGCATGTGCAGGGGCTTTTTTGGGGGAAAAATATGATGTGGAGTGTTCTCCACATTCTCTTCACCAACTCTGTAGTCTGTACTTTTTCCAGTTTCACCATTGCGTTAGGTGAGATAATCAGGGAGAAATCTCTGTTTTTCTTTCATTTTTCTAGCTAATGGTTTAGGGATATGAACTGGAGATGAAGAATGTAAATTTACCATCTTCTCCATAGACGAAGAACTCGGAGTTCTAATTACTTCAGGTACGAAGGGGAAATTGATTAGGTTTTTATAACCTTTTTACGTCTGCTTAATGAAAAAGGAGAATAATTTTTTTAAACTATATTCCAGGAAGAAATTCATCTCCTGGTCGATTGAGTGGCGGTTTCACGCATCAGACGGTGTGTTGATTGAAAATGGGTGAGTTGTCATATCCATTTGCGTTTGAAGAGGTTTTCCTATTTTTTCGTTGTTTCCCAGTAATCTTCCATTGTTTCACTTCTCATTTTGCAGGGTTGATATGTTTTCTCATTGACCTCATGCAAGTGACTTTGTTGCAAAGTCGATGAAAGTAAAAGTCTCTGCTTGCTGACTGAGAACCGTTTGAAACCCTGTCCATGGAATCACCAGCTGAACCAATTCTGTGAAAGAGCCTCTGGAATCGCTCAAAAAATTTCATCTGTAAATGTCCGAAGGTCTCTTTCCTTCCTCCCCCCCCCCCCCCCCCCACACACACACACACACACACACACAACTTTTCTATGTAGTGTTACTTTGATATTTTCTAGAAATTTTGCAATTTGTTAAGAGCGAAAACCGGTGAAATCACCATTAGTGTTTCACTTTTTTTTTTATCGGCAGGCAATCATTAGTCTTTCACATTACAGGTATAGGAAATAACAATTATAAAAAATTTGGGAAAATAAATAATAATGGCGCTTCCATTTGTTCAACACCCATGCCCTCCTTCCTATCTGCTAATCTTACAGTAAATGCAATGAATTGGGTTGGGTCCAAGCTTTACTTTTTCTCATTTGCAATTTAAATCAGTTTGTTCTGTCCTTTAGGTTTCAGTAACAACTGAAGCATGGAAGTTCAATGCCAGCTGAGCTAGCTTGTGTTTATGTACTAAAATCATGTTGAAACGGGGTTATCTCCTTAGCTATTTAGCGTGGCTGTGGTTCCCCAGATTTGTCCAAGCTCCATAATAACAAAAAAAAAGAGACAAAGTCCATAATACTGATAGACATGTTTGCAAATTGATGGGATTGGAAATGTTTAATTTAGTTGAATCTATCCGTTATGCTAGATTTACGGTTGAGACTATCTGCAATAGGAGTTGATGATCGTATTAGTGAATGCTGTACTTGGTAATTGCCTGGATTGGTGATTTCCATCAACCTGTTTGAATTGATTAAATTCTACCGTTTCTTTGAGGTGGAGTTTTTCATTCTTATTATTGCAATGGTCTATAAGTCAATCCTGTATAATCTCATAAAAAATTCCAATTATTGCAGGGTCTTAAATCGCCTTTCCGGGAGTTGGTCATAAAGGCTCCAATCCGCACGGAGTGTAGTATAGGGAATTGGCCAACTTACTGTTTGGCATAGTGATGGAACGCATTTTGCCATGGAGTTCCGTTAACTTCCTTCGATCAAACCCTACCATGATCTGATGCCATCATTACCAATGGTGGTCGGTGGTTGCATCGGCGATACTGTAGTGAGCCTCCAAGATCGATTGAGAATGCCATTAGTTATGGAGCATTCCTTAGTTCATGTGCCTTGATTACCCAATGAACCCATCAGGTAATGACCTTATGTATTCTCGATTGAAGTTTTTTGGTTTAGATTTTTTCTTTAAATGCTTCTGGGTTTTTCATATATTGAAGGTTGACCATAATTTTTCTTTGTTTGGTGAGGTTTTGATTTCTTCTTTGTGTACTCGATTGAGCATGTGTGTTCATGAATATGTACTCAGCAACATTATCTTTGACTCTTTGTATATCAGTTGATGAAAAGACGTAGCCAAAAAAACCCTTTTTAGGCCATCGATTAACCTCAATAAAGGGTAAATCTAAGCATCAAAGTCCTTGACCATGTAGTATTGCCTCTAATTCCTTTCTAATTATATTTTTTGCAATTTCTGGAGCATAAGAATGGGTGGTGTTTCTGTAATCGGAAGGTGGGGTGCCCTTCCTTTGGAACCAAGGTACGATGCCTATTTCATGTGTCCCAAGCTGGTTTAATAGCTCTTATCGTTCATTGAACTGGACGATGAAGATTGGGAATTTATAAGACAAAGAGCTTGGAGTTGTAATTACTTCAGGTTTTTTTTTTTATCTGCATGAAAACTGAATATTAAGAGAGATTTGATTACACTCGATGAAAAGAGACACATAAGACACCATTCACCTTTGTTCAAGTAGAACACAAACCTATACCGTATCTCTATATAGCTGGATAAAGACTGGTCGCCATAGGTACAACACCGGCTTTGTTGCTGTCTTGTGTTTCAGGTGATCCTTAACGGTGACCGCCTGACAGGAACCCTTATAGTTCTTGCTTTTGGTGGCGTTAATATGCACAGATGTCATCAAAACCCATGTACTTCTTTTCCTCGATCTGTTTTATCATGTTTGATATGCCGACTCCACCTGTTAGGAGATAACCAACAGGCTTTAATCCCAAGAAAAAAGGTCAAAAGTTACTTCAGGGTCAAAACGCAATCAATCGATCGAAAGTTGCTAAAGTAGAAGTTGCAATGTGCAATAGAACTGTGAATGAATGCTGGTATTCTGGAACTAAACTTGCCTAATGAGATTGCGCTCACAAAGATTGTGAAGGCCAGAACGAATATGATCAAAGACGCCCTCCCTAGAATCGCGATTATTCTCACGAAGGCAGCAATGGTAGCTACAGCAGCAAAGTAAAGACCTACAATACAAAGAGAACTATAATCAGAGACTCGGCCTGCTACAATGAATTAGGCTGTATTTTGATCGTGGATTCTTTCTTCTTCTTTTTTGTTTTTCCTTTCCCTTTCCAAATCCCTAGTGAAATCCACGATCCAAACACTACCTTATTCTACGACAACTAGAAATTTGGCTACAAAACTAAACTGTATGGAACCGGAAAACGGTGTAGAAGGTGGTATTCGACAACAGACAATGAGGCTGAAAACAGCATGGCAAAGGTAGCTGTGGCACTTGACACCTGCATAAAGGTACTCAGCTGTTAAGTCTTCAAGAGGAATACGAAAACCCTAGCAGTTGGCTACTAAGAAGGGAGTTTGACAGCAAATTTAATTTTTAAGGTTTGAGATGTCTGACCCTTAACTATACACACACGCCCGATACTCACACCCGAGTCCGGGTGCACCGAAAACCAAATATAAATTACTATGTTCTTCATTAATTCATGTTAAAAGTTTGAGACGCACCTGGGGAGGAACTCCCAGCTCCAGAAAAAGAGGACCTAATATGAATCCTCCACCAAGACCTAGCATCCCACCAACTACACCAGCCAGAATTCCACCGGAACAGTAAAGAACCAACCGATGAACGCGCCAAATCCGTCCGGCTTCTCCCCTAGATGCTATTACTCTCCGTCCTTTGTATAAGCCGATTGCTTCGTATGCAGATGCTCCAAAAGCCACAGGAATCTGCAGGAAAGAAACCATTTCAACTTGATGAATTATGATCACAATTGGTCTCTAATTCCGTTGAGTCACAGAAAGTACCTGAAGCAGGTTTAGTACCCAATATGCTGCAGAACAGGTGGTTGTCTTAGTCTGCATCAAACATGCATATGTCATGGAATTAGGATTACTTTCTCTAACCAATGCAGACATTCCTAAATTAAGACCGTGCTTGGATCATGCATTTGTGGAGAAAAATGGTGGTGAAGCCAAAATACAAGGAACTCTATGTTACATGGATCTTTCATTTTGGCTGAAGTACCCTTGTCGGGGTGTCGGAGGCTGAACTACCCGTGTCAATGTGTCCGATACCCATATCCATTTTGGACACTCGGATACTCTAATTGTTGATATTTACCCAAAAATATTATCAAATTAGCTAGAAGCAATATTTCTAGACTTTCAAATGGACAGGAAATAGCGAAAACATATTTTTCTCAACCACTTCTTGTTTAAATACATTTCCAAATACAATTTACGCTACAGAATCTGAAAAAATTATGCAATATATACTTTTAAAAAAAATAAGTGTTCAAGACGTGTCCCCGTACATATATCCAATTTGGGGACACATATCCCAGTATCCTAGGATTTAAGTTTAGGAAGGTCCGACACCTGGTCTTGCATTTGCAGCTGATACTCACATCCAAGTCCATGTAACATAGAATTAAGAACTATCTGTCTTTGTTGTTACGGAGTCAGTATTCTAGGATCCGTCTCATAAATTTGTTTCCGAACTATATACACTCACCCATCTCTTTTTTTTCATCATTGCAAGTAGATGGTTATTGAAAATTTGAAAGCACCTTTAGGGTGTTTCCCTAAAAGCGTGTTCTCTTCCTAAACGAAAATCACAAGAAATTGAAATCAGTGGCCAAACAAGTCTTGTAAAAAGTGTTTCAGAAAACTAATTCTGAAAACAATCTAACTAGGAAGCCTTCTTCACTTCATGGCGTACTTCTCTTGTTGTTCACCTGTATATTTCCTGCACATATCCATGATCCGAACATAACCTCAAAAAGCCATAAAGACAAGACAATCGCGCAACAAATTGAAACCTTGGCAATTTGTAGGGAAAGTATAATGATCCAGACAGCTACAAGAATGCTGAGTTCGTTCCAGTAAACATTCTCAATAATGGATACCTGGGAAAATTACAGAAGTCAGCCCTGATAACAACTAGTCATAGATACAAAGCCTGAGAATATATTTACTTTGGACGCTTTCGATTCGTTGGGTTCTGTTTGAGTGCCATTGTTCGGTTTGCGTTCCACCTCCTCACTACCAATACCTGACTAGAGAGCAACACATGAAATGACTCGTATAAAAGGTATATATAAACTTAGCTCAACAGAGGTTGATTAGGGAATAGTCCAACTCACCAACTCACCAATAGGCGCCAATTGTCTTTTCCCTGCCTCCTGGGAAAAGAAAGGAAACGATTTAAGAACACATATTTCATTAAGAAAACTCATCAAGATTGATGTGGCAATGGCATTGCTGAAACTATAAGCCAAAATGGTGGGTGTGTTTTTTTTTTTTTTGACAATCGGAAATAATTGAGATTAATACCCCAATGATTTCGAGAGAAATCAACCATTTTTGTTATGGTTTCTTTCTTCCATGTTTCAACACCCTTGAAGAATGCCTTAGTTGACATGCCTGCAGATTATCTGAACAATCAAGGGAAAGTTCCCAACAAAACAACAGTTGCAATCGAGAAGATAATTACCTAGAAACAGAATAATGAGAAGGACTGTCACCATCCAGTCAGCGAAAATCACGTTGAAAGCAACTCCGATGCTGATTCCCAGCACCAACATTGGTTGGAAAAGAAGTGCTAGGTCATAGTCGATGAGCGGTAGATCAAGTGTAGGGTGCCTTAACTTGATATTATAGTAAACAGTCGCTGCTGCTGCACCTGTGATCATACCTACAAAGCAATTGCTACTGTATGTTTAGGGAACTTTAGAGACTACCATCTGTTTCGCCGGTTTCTCACTCACTTCGTAGTACCAATGCTGTTTTTCACTAGAAAAATATCAGGATCTTCGTGTGCAGTGATAGTAGGATTAACGAATGAATGACATAGAAACAAGCTCACATTTTGGTACAACACTTACACTTGGATATTGCAGTTGAGGATTTAGCATCAAACCCAATGATCAAAGTGAGCATGGGAACAAAAATGCCTCCCCCTCCGACACCACCAACACTCCCAAATGCAGCTCCAAAGAAGCCAATTACAGTCCCCACAAGGATTTTCCACCCGAACTTCATTTCCTGTCCATCAAACATCACAAAACTCTGCGTAAATCCGCCAACCTAAAATTAGTTGCCATATTTCTTGACACAAATCAATGAGTTCATAAAATTCACGGCCGTTGCACCTGATTCAGGCTACGCATAACTCGATACTTCTATAGAGGTAGAGTCTATGAACTATGAAGCACTGACACTACACGGCAAAATACATATGGGACACACCACATGGCAAGCCCAATAAATTTACTTAAGTTTTTCAGGGGGACACGATGGGGACACACGAGGGACACAGCGGGACATGGCAAGGATTAAATATGCAATATTTTTTAATTTTTTTTGGTTAAATGTGTATTACTTCAAACATTTTAAGTTAAATGGGTAATATGATGTATATAATTCTTATTTACAGAGTATATATTTTTAAACTTCATGCTTATACATATAACTATATTTTCCAGCGGTATTTAACAAATATAATTTTATTTTATTTTTTGCCATGTACCCTGCAATGTCTGTGTCCCATTTTTTAGAATTCTCCATGTCTCGTGTCGTGTTGTGTCATGTCCACGTTCGTGTCTCTGCTAAATAGGGTAGAGTAACTCACTACTATTACCGAACCAACCCTGGTGGTGAAAGTCAGAAAGTAGGGACAATTTGTATTTCAGCAAGTCACAGATGCATGCAAATTTAAATTGATCCACCAATTGCAATTTCTAAATCCTTTTCATAAACGAAAAGATTTCTTCGCAATTTTTACTTGCAAGTGTGGTTGAAAAAACACCACGTACTCTTAAGCATTTGACTGAATTCAAATCTCATTAACTATATCTAACAACACTGACTTTCACCGAGGGGAAAAAGATGAAAATTTTACTTACCGGCCAAACATGTTGGTAATGGTAACCCAATCGACCTTCTCGACTTGCAAAATTGAGTAGTTTTCTAGTGTAAATCGGATCAAAATCTTGATCAGCATTTCCACTTTGTTCATTGCTTGATATATCCTCCTGTTTCAGACTCCATGGGTTGGAAACAAACACACAAGATGATAGAACAAGAACAGCAACCACCATCACCACCATTAATTTCAAAAGCTTCCCTTGCAACCCAATCTCACCCATCAGATATTTCTTAACAAAACCCACTTCCTTCTTTCTCTTTCAATTATCAATTATCAATTCTCTCTTCAAAAATTTGCTGCAACAATTTTTGGAATCAAAGTGTCATTCAAAGCAATGGATTGATGACTTGAGGTGGTGATTTTTTTGCAGATAAGCCAATGTTGAATGCACCGGCGCTAATTGGGAAAATTGGACATATCTTAACACGTTTTTTCGTACTATTTTACTTTTTTTATATAAATTGATCAACTGTACTTTCTTTTCTTTTTTTCTGCTTACAGTTGGAAGTCAAGTCAAGGCCTGACACTAAATTTGATGTGAGTAGCGTTAAGAGTATGTTTAGCTTCAATAAGAAATACGGGTGTCCAACCACAATCACTGGATCAACCCGTTACCGGTGTTCAACTGTACTTCTGCGCTCTCCCCTAATTTTTTGGATGTGAATTTATGTAAATGCAGAGCTTGTTATTGTGTGATTCCCAACCTCTTGTTTATCTTCCGATTGTGTGATTTAAAGCACTATAACATCTTTTCAATGTCTATTCTGTGTTTATTGTTCCATTCCAGAAGTTCGGCACCAACCGTAAACCATTAACTGGTGACAGGTGAGTGTACTCCTGCTACTGTATTCCACCTCGGTCCAATGCTTTCAATTCCTTGATTTCAACTCGGTTTGTCGGCATAAATTACCCGGGCTCTGCTATTCTTGAGGGATGTCAGGCCCTGTCAAGTGTTAAATCTCCACAATTGATGATTCAGATTTAGAGATGAAATCTTAGCAATAACTCTTGGCGGAGTGGACAGCTTAGATTTGCGTTGGCATGGCTTGCCGTCCCTTGGTAATCGGTAGAGCCCCGGGTACATTAAATTTTACAAGAAAAATTTACTCACTTCCCCTAAGGATCTATTACCTCCGTCTCAAATATCTTGTCCATTTTCAGCATGCGGGTCCTTTTTAAATTAATTATATTTTTGGATCTATAGTAATTTTTATGATTTTCAAATTTTTGTTTAATAAATTTAATCAAGATTTATCAAATAAGATCAATATTGCCTACTTTTTTCCTTTTTTTTTTTTTTGTTATTCGATATACATCAGTGGGGGTTAGGGAGAGTTAGCGAGTTAGTCTTGAGGGGAGTCTAGAGGCTATCTATAGCCCTAAACCCCAAACGCCTCTACCAAGGCTCCCACTCTGGTCTCTCTTGTGGAAGAACCATGAGATAACCGTTAGGCTACAAGCCGTTATGGCAACCAATGCTTTTTCAACACCTCATCAAAATTGACCCTTTTAACAAGGACAAAAACAGCTTTAACAAACATAGGATAAAACCTCTTCCTCTTTACTTATGGCTGTCAGTACTCAGTGGTACTGATGAAGTAGGAGTCTGTAAGTTTAGGCTGGATGGTTTCCTCAATTACAACAATGCTATTTCAACTTGGCATAGGACATGCCCACGTACGCTCATCCAATTTTTAAATGATAATTATCAAAAAGTGAAGCCAATTTATTCCAAATGTTGAGAATTTTTTTTAGATAATTCATATTCATACCCCCAAATTTTTATACAAACCTTTTTTTGGGGGGAAAAATTCAAAATGCCCCCCAAACTTTGACCTCAATATCAAAAATACTCTCAAACTTATATTTTTTTCATCGCACCTCCTAAACTTCAATTCCGTCATCAAAAATACCCCCACCGTCTGCATCCGTGAGCTCACTAACTGAAAATGTTGAGGTGGAGTTTAACGGAACCTTAAAACCGTTAATTGACCCAAAACGACGTCGTTTTGGGCCTTTAAAAAAAACCTCTCTCTTCCTCAATTCACTGCCAGATTTACCAAATTGATATTATTTATGGTCTCTACTACTTATTGTTATTATTACTATGGAAGATCATCGTTATGATATTATTTGTGATGTCTTTTTGATATTATTATTCTAGAAAACCACTTATGTGATATTTTATGTTTAATATCAAGTCAGTACTAAAGTACTAAACGAAGAGATTATAACAATTTAGTTTTTATTGCATAATAAGGTAGAAATTAGGATTTGTTTGGTAGAAATTTAGATTAGTATGATGCTAATAGTTGACCCTTCTCTAATAAAAGAATATTTAGCATTTATCTATGGATAAGATTAATTTTTGAAATATTTATAATAATAGAACTTCTTTTACTATTATTATTATTTTCTCCATGAAAAGAATATAACATGCGAAGAAAGAAATTGAGTTATTTAAAAGTATAAGTTAGTACATTTTTTGTGCTTGGAACTCATTTTTGCAAGTTTTTCCACACGGGTAGATTTTAATTCAGAATTATGGTGTTTTATATTTGGCTCAAAGATTGGTTGACTTTTGTTATAAAATATGTATTCTTGAAGGGGAGAGATTTTTTTTTTTAAAGGCCCAAAACGACGTCGTTTTGGGCCACTTAATGGTTTTTAGGTTCCGTTAAGCTCCACCTTAGCATTTTCCGTTAGTGAGCTCACGGATGCAGACGGTGGGGGTATTTTTGATGACGGAATTGAAGTTTAGGAGGCGCGATGAAAAAAATATAAGTTTGGGAGCATTTTTGATATTGAGGTCAAAGTTTGGGGGGCATTTTGAATTTTTCCCTTTTTTATTGAAATTTTACACATAAAAATTTCACTAGAAGACAAACAGCTTATTCAGGCCTTGTTATCGTTTGAGACTTCTTTCATCAACTGGGATCAAAGGCCTAGGTTGGTACCAAGGCTGTTAGAATGGAAGCCTAAAAGGCCTGCTCATAGGCCAAACGAAGTGATCCTTAGGCTTTTCCTTTAGGCCTGAGGTGTTTAGCCAAAAATAATTTTCTTTTACACACGCCTTGATCTTAAAAGTAAAAAATCAAGGCATGGGGGGGCAATGTTTACACCCGTTTTTGGCACTTTTTATCAAGCCACCACACGATATAAAAAATCACACAACAGAGAATGAATTTTGCCGAGACATTGGGATTTATGGGTGTCGCTTGTAAATTACCCATCGGAATTTGGCTACGTGACATTTATTTTCTTATGTTTTATTCGGAGTGAGATACACCGAATAATTTTCCAAATGGATCACTTATTATCCTTGGTGTGCACGAAAAAAGTAAAAGGTTGTTGATAATTTTGTAGACCATTTATATATTAAATGGTCAAATTATCTATGTTCCACAAAGATAGGAAGTTGGTTATGGATCATTACAAGAGCCATTTAAAATAGGAGGGAGTTAAATGGCTAATTATCTCTAACTTCCCATGAAAATTGGAAAGTGGTTAAAGCCGGCCATTTATATATTAAATGGCTAAGTATCATTTTTCCATTAAAATATGGATTGGTTAATGGGCTAATCTCATTATCTACGTGCAGGTTGAAAAAGTTAAGGGATAAAGGATTGCTAACTCCATTATATTATCTTTTATTTATTTATTTATAATCTTTCCCGCAAAGAAAGGTTAATGGGTGAAGAATGACTTCTAGTAACCACCAGCAAGGGATTAACGTGGGAAAGAGAGATAACAAAGGAAGAGTCGTGAAGCATAAGGACTCTTCAACCATTGGCTATTGTTGTGCCAAAATCCGAAGTACGAGAATATAAACAAATTAACAATAAAACAAGACATAAGATTTACGTGGTTCCCCCTCAAGCACGAAATTCTAGAGGTACGTCCACGGGGAAAGAGCAAGAGGATTCACTATAAACGGGGAGAAATACACAGAGCCGGCCATACCCGTAACTCCACCTTGAAGCATCCAACAGATATCTGGGACAAATCACTGAGGAGGGACCTACATAGCATCAAACGTCTCAAGAACACGAAAGAGATACACACACAACTCTCTAATATCTAATCCCAAGAACAAGACCATCTTTGGAACAACCGAGAAACCCTAACACACTACGGGGAACCCCATGGGGGCTCCTTCAAAGGGATTCACTCAAGAAGTCCAAACCCTAATAGCTCCCAAGGCCTCTATTTATAAGAGAAGCACAAAAACTTAGGTTAGAAAATCCTAAAAACGTAGCCGCCACATCTTGGTCGCTCAAGCCAGCTGTTAGACCGCTCAAGCCAGTTTCGAAATCCTAAAAACGTGCAGCCACCAACATCTTGGTGGCTCAAGCTAGCTGCTAGACGGCTCGAGCCAATTCCTCTCATTCAACAATCCAGAAAGCCCAAAAAGGTTGCTCGACCCAGCTTTTAGGTTTTAGGTCGCTCAAGCCAACCTACCACAATCAGTAATTCAAGGCACTCCCAACAATTCTCCAGCTTGACTTGAATTCCCTTTAAGCCAACAACATAGGCAATCTTTCAACACTCGCTCTTCCCCTCTCACGCCCTTCACCGGGACTATCACCAAATCGAGTCTTCCATCTTCAAACGGGCACCTCCCACCCAATGCACCCATGACTGATGCCAACGAAGATCCGCCCAAACTCCACCCGAAGCTAAACACCGAAACTCCACCACAGAGTTAATCACCAAAACTCCACCACAGAGTTAATTCCCGAAACAAGCAACCATCTTCAACCGAACGTGCACCAAACACATCCATCCCTGATGCCAAAGAAGACGTGCTCAAACTCCCCACGGAGTTAACCGACTCTCCCCCAAAGCCACCTGACTCCACCACAGAGCTAGTATGCATAACCCGCATACTTCTAATAGTTGAAACCGAATTAATAATGGACCCGAATCTCCACGGCGATACCCAACATGAAGCACCCCAAACGGCCTCCATAACGGTATCCAAAAAAAAAGAGCATAACCAAATTAATCCGATACAACTCATCAAATAGTCTTTTTCCGGGCATACCTCCTTCAAATCCAAAATCCTCCCCAATCCCATCTTTGCACGGAGATCCTCGAAAAACACCATCCTGCGTACCAGCAAGCTTCTTCAATTTTCCCCCAACAAAGCCTTGCTTGTTTCTTGTTGCACAAACTTCTCAACTTCAAAGCGAGCCGCCATCAAGATGAACACCAAACGCACAAACCCAACGCAACAGAAAAACGAAAGCCTCGGATTGAACCCGGAGCTCTGATACCAGTTTGTTGTGCCAAAATCCGAAGTATGAGAATATAAACAAATCAACAAGAAAACAAGACACAAGATTTACGTGGTTCCCCCTTAAGCATAAAGCTCTAGAGGTACGTCCACGGGGAAAGAGCAAAAGGATTCACTATAAACGGGGAGAAATACACAGAGCCGGCCATACCCGTAACTCCACCTTGAAGCATCCAACAGATATCTAGGGACAAATCTCTGAGGAGCGACCTACAGAGCATCAAACGTCTCAAGAACACGAAAAAGACACACACATAACTCCCTAATATGTAATCCCAAGAACAAGACCATCTTTGGAACAACCGAGAAACCCTAACACACTACGGGGAACCCCATGGGGGCTCCCTCAAAGGGATTCACTCAAGAAGTCCAAACCCTAATAGCTCCCAAGGCCTCTATTTATAAGAGAAGCACAAAAACTTAGGTTAGAAAACCCTAAAAATGTAGCCGCCACATCTTGGTCGCTCAAGCCAGCTGTTAGACCGCTCAAGCCAGTTCTGAAACCCTAAAAACGTGCACCCGCCAACATCTTGGTCGCTCAAGCCAGTTGCTAGACCGCTCGAGCCAACTCCTCTCATTCAACAATCCAGTAAGCCCAAAAAGGTTGCTCGAGCCAACCTACCACAATCAGTAATTCAATGCACTCCCAACAGCTATCCATGTTTTGAGGAGTTGGTTATATAGATAAGGCCACGTTTTAAGGAGAAAAATATGGAACAGACTTGAAGGCGTGAGACTCTTCAGGCCTGACAAGATAAGGATTAGCTACAACCTTGTGGTTCAACTTCTAGGCGGGAAATTCAAATTCAAGGCGCCAACAATGGAACCCTTTGGCCTATAAATACAAGAAACAAAGGAGGATTATGGGTTCCTCAACCACAAAGCCCAGCGCTTATCCAAATTATCGGCTCCGGCCACCTTATGTCTTTACTTTTCTGCAAAGTATCCTCAACCACGTTGAGTTTACACCATTTATCTTTATTGTCCAACGTTTGCCTAGCCTAGACTAGCATTCGTCTTTATATTTCCTTGTACCCAAGCTTTATTGATCATCATTAATAAAGTTTGATTTTATTTTACCTCGTTGCTTTCCATTTTTCCAAGCCGTTTGGGAAATTATAAGTCCTTTTCGATAAGGCACGATGAACCGAGTGTGATTCTACCATTTGGGTCACACGCAATTGCTTACGATACGAAGTCAGAAGAGTCACGCAACCCTTTACGAAGTTTGAGAAGGCACAAGCTAGCCCTTTTCAACAATTGGACTGCAATCCAGTCCTGGCACGCCCGCACTAGATCGCTCGGCCTTGACATTCACGTTCAGGCCTTCGCAGTTATTTTTTCCATTCTGGAACAAACAACTTCGGTTCACACAAGATTAAGATAGATCTCACACACACATGTGAGAGAGAGAGAGATCATATCACCGTGACGCCGTCAGCGGCGGCTGTGTAGTCGGTTTTCTCGCCATCTCCTGTGTAAAGAGAGGGAGAAGCAATTTACTTATTGGGTTTGATGGTTTTTGTGCTCATTCAAATGGGGACAGAGCGAGTCATAGACTGACTCATAGAAAGGAGAGTCAAGTACCCGTTAGATGAGGACAAATTTGTGACATATTGGACTTTTTTTTGTCTCTCTGAAAAGTAGATGTGATAAGGCATTAAAGCCCACGGTGGGTACAGCTGTAGCTATACATTAGTACTCTAAAAAGTGTGAGAGGTATTATATTCGGGTCGGGTTCACCCGATATCAATATTCTCCACCCGACACCCAACCCGAAATCCAAAATTTATCAATATTTTAACCAAAATCCGACCCGATGATACTTTGAACCTGCCTGAAACTCTTTGGGTCGGGTTCCGGGTTTTTTTCTCACCCCTAAATTTGGTACCCCCAACTGAGCGTGAAGTAGGACCAGTGGTAGGGAACATATCATTGGGCTAGTTTATGCGGATATCCCTTTTGCAAACTATCCCTTTGGCAAACTATTTCAAAAAAAAAAAAACTATTTCAAAAGGCAAAAAAAAAAAAAACTATGGGTACCTAACTATCAATAAGCCTTCCACCCATAGTGCACCGATGGCTTTGCTGTCTATGAAGTTTCACGCAAAAATTTCGATCCGATAATTAGTTGTAAAATATTTTTTCGAGTAACTACTTATTTGGATGACTGTAAGTGCTTTGATTCGTTTTTTCCATTTAGAATTCAGAATTCTTAGTTCTGAATTTCTTTTTCCAGATATGTCAATATTTTATATTATTATAAAATTAATGAACGGTTCAAATTATTTAAATGAAATTCTGTAGTGTGCCCCACACATCCATAAGTAGTCCTTCAATACCTTGGCAACGGTAACCGTGGAGTTGTTCAAAAATTATTTTTCTTACCTTTTTGATTTGTTAGTAAAATAAATTCACATTGTCGAGACAGTTTTAATCAAAATTTTCATTTGGTTATGCCGTATGAAAAATGAATAACCCATTCTTTAATAAAAAACAAAAAGCATAACACTTTCTTTTTTTAAAAAAAATGTGATCTCAAGATGGTAAAAGTAAATTCGTGCAAAATGGGTGGATTATGACATAGTATATTCTTTCCGTCTGCATTTGTAAGTCCATTTTTGAATTATGTTCCATGTTTTTATGACTTACACATTTTAATAAGGATCTCAAAAAATATGCAATAGAGATCTTGTTTGATAGATTTCAAGTAGTTCTATTATATAAAATTTTTAAAATAACAAAATTATTACTATAAATTAGAAGATATAAACAGTAAAATAGTGGCACAAATTTAAAAAATGGACCAATAAATGCGGACGAATGGAGTAATAAAATTTCCAGGAATGTAGATGCAACGATATGACATTTGCATCGATTATTGATAAGAGAGAATGTTCTGTCGGGATGATCCGGAAACCTCATCGAATCCTCTATTGGTGGGTCCGGCCGTGTGTTTGTTCCAATAATCTGAATCATCCATCTTGTAAGGCTCGCACACACAAAAAAAAAAAAATTGATCGGACATCGAGAGGTATATGACCACAACCATCCATTTTATAAACTAAAATTTAAATTTTGAAATACCTATTGATGTCTGATCAAGCTGATTTTTTGCATGAATATATTACTCTGTTGACCTTACAAGATGAACGGTGCAGATTATTGTAAAAAAAATGCATACTGGGGACCACAATCAGAGGCGGACACGGGGGGTGCAAGGGGGTTTTGGCCCCTACACTCCCCCAATTTTCTTCCTATTTGTATACTTTTAAATTTTTTTGTAAAATTACTGAAGAATTGTTCCCTCAAACTAGGCTAAATTGACAATTCTGCGTCCGTTGTGTCCGTCACTGCCGACAATGGATACCGGTTTTTTTGAAAGTGCTATAACTGCTATCATCATTATAGAAAAACTGGGTTCTGCAAATCCATCTTTCTTATAGTTGTATATCCAACACAAGATGACGCATGTGTAAGCGGTAGAACACGCATTACCAATAATGGAGGGAAAAAAAAACGCGATGACCCCATATTACCAATGATAAAATAACTCGTAATCCTTGTCGTTATTACTCAAATAAAAACCGATGGGTGTCACACGCCAGAAGCAGTCATAAATCACAAGTTTATGTTCACAAGTACCGGCTAGGTCTGAAGTGTAAACATCAATGCTTCTGTCATACGAACCCCAATAGAAATGGCAGAAGAAAAGAGTACTGAAGTCTGGATGGAAACTGAAATCATAATATCCACCGATGTTGAGTGTATGGTTTCCAAGATCATCGTTTCCAGACTGACAACGGAACCGTAATGGGCCCGAAACGGCGCTTTTGATGTGAACAGTGGTTTTGAAGAATAGTTTCATATCTCCTTGCTCACATAGTGTTTGCATGCAAATGAGGTGGAATATAAAAATCACTAATGGAAGAAAACGACTCATCTTCATATACATGTGATGTATGCATACTTGCGTAGAAGATGGTATATATACATGTTGAGTTCAATTCGATTTTTGAATTGAAGTGTTCCAAGTCAAAAACAGAAAAGGGCATTAGTCAAATAGTCCTATGAATGTTATAATAAGTACATCAATGTTTTTTCAAAGTTTGATGATTTTTCAAAGTTTTCCTTATATTAATTTTATTCAACGATTTTGTTTTCTGTTTTCCATAATTACAAGAATGTTATGGTAATCTTGGAGTATAAAAATTTGATTGGGTGCAAGAATGTTATGGTAATCTTGGAGTATAAAAATTTGATTTTGTTTAAAGAGAATAAATGCCTAAGGTTTGACTATCTTTTTTGGGTTGCTGTAGACACCCCAATTTGTAAGCTTCAGACATCTTTAAAAGTCTCAATGACGAAAAGAAACGCCCGAAGCAATACTTGAACAAAGAACAAAGTCAACCCAGTCCACTGTACCGTGCCATACTCCCCCAAGTCCCGTGTGACCAATTTCAGCCCAAAAACCCAGCCGTTACTCATGTTTGCACCGCACGGCACAGTTGACCCAGTCAACTATACCGCACGGTACTGACATAGCACGGCACTGTCAGACATCAATCAAACCTGCAACACGTTACCAACAGCTCTATCTGAAGAAAAACCGATTCCTGCTGCGTTCTTGGTCCCTAAGGCACGCAAGGGTGCTGTGGAGCCTACCATTTTGGAGTGTAAACTTGACCTTCCATGATTATGCCTCTCTCGGCTCCCCCCTACAAATACCCGATCCATCTCAGAGAAAAAAGAGAGAGAGACAACAAAAAAAGAGGAGAGAGACAACAAAAAAGGGGAGAAGAACTCCATCAAAGATCACCCTGAAGCTCTGTTAGAAGCATTCCTAGCCATTACTATGTGAAAACTCTACCTCAAAGAACTCCAACCACGTCCGAAACTACCGTCGGCCACTCTTCCTCTCACCTCTACTCATACCCACTATTCAAGACCCTCATTTCCCAGCTTTACCAGGTCCATTTAACACTCACACAACCGAGTTTCAAGTTCTAGTTCGAGCATTCACTTCAAAACTTCATTCCCGAAGGTAAAAAACCTACGTTTCGCCACCGAAGTCAATCACTTTGGTATTCTGAGGGTAAGGCCAAGTTCAAGGAGGTTCCTTATATCTCCCTTGAGCTTGGTGTACCAACAATGCTCAACAAAAACCAGCCACAAGAATATGAAAGTTTTACGGTAGTGCTGTACGGTACTTCCATAGTGCCGCGCGGCACTTCTATTTAAACCAAATATTTTGGAGCCTTGTTCTCTCGGCCAGTCAATGCCGTAGGGTGGTAAGGTATTTTCTGGCACATTTTCAATCAAAAACATGATTTTCAAGTCTCGGTACATGGCTTTTCTCTCATGAGAAACCAAATTTTTCACTCCAAAATGTCAAGTTTTGCAAAGCTATGTACTGAGAACACTAAGCTTTCCTTCTACTGTCCAAAACCAAGCTTTTCTCACTGTCCAACACAGTTCAGTACCATACGGTACTTTGTTTTCAACTAAACGGCACTATGATAGTACCACACGGTACTGTCTTGCAAATCAAAAATTCCAAAAATCAGTTTTTGCTGCTCGGACAGTAAGTAATGTTGGAGTTTTCTGTTTTAATTATTTTCTCGCATCATTCATACATGCTCATGTGTTTAATGCTTATTTGTTCATTATTATTGTTAATTGTTTATTTGTTTGCCGTTATTTCTGTTATTATCAACTGTTTATTTGAATAAAGTTCGATAGTAAAAAGTTTTTCAAAAATCCCAAAATATCTAGTAGAGACCGATTTTTATCGGGCACGTGGGGTGCAATTTTCGAACAAAACCTTCTCCACGGGTAACCTGGC
This sequence comes from Gaultheria prostrata, assembly GCA_036023075.1. Lineage (NCBI taxonomy): Eukaryota > Viridiplantae > Streptophyta > Magnoliopsida > Ericales > Ericaceae > Gaultheria > Gaultheria prostrata. The sequence continues at coordinate 53,784 of JAXBDA010000261.1, read as the reverse complement.
TCCCGAACCCAAATCTCTAATTTTTCGCAGACCAAACCCTTTTTTCAGTGGCAAAAGAGTCATATTATTTTTCTAAACGGTTCCTCGGGTACCTAACATTTTCCAAAAATTAAACCCCGGGTGGCGACTCTAAAATTTCTTTTTCCCTAAAATTCGCCTCTTTTTCCTTTTCAAACCAAACCGCGTGGGCTGTTTTCCGCGACCGTCCACAGTTGCTTTTATGTTTGCTCATGTTTACATTGATTTCCTATTTTTTGTGTCTTGTTTTGTTTGTGTGTTCTTTTTAGAAAAGAGCAATACGTGTTGTCTTATTATTTTGTTAATTTCGCGTAGAGAAAGTGGTATGAGAAAGATGGAGGAGGGATTGCATTCGGAAACATGATTGTATAAACAAATAGAAAAACTAAAGCAGGCTTTCCTAATTTCTAGAGATTTCAACTCTTGAAAATCCTAGCTCATCATTAATTTGTGTATTTGCATAGATTTACAGATAAGCATTTTCAGTATCAATTATGTAGTGGCATGAAGGGCAACATGGTGAAAGAGGAAGGCGACTTAAAGAGAGTATTACTAATAATATTAAACAAGAGTACTTCATGGCTGCTGAAGCTTCACGTTCTATCCTCAAGCATAGCATCTCCAATGGAAAAACACGACAATGGTATGAGTTTGATATAACATCATCATCATCTTCTTCTTCTTCTTCTTCTTTTTTCCTGTAATAATTTTTATACTTTAATTCATCATGTTAGTTTAAGTTATAGTATACTTCTATTCTTTCCGTCGTGTTTTTGCTTATCTATTTTTTGTTGGGAGGAATTCTGAATAATCCTCTACCTCAAGAAAGGTATCTCCAATGGAAAAATTTGAGCATGGTGACATCTCTTTTTTTCCCCTTCTGACACCGGAGTGTCCCAAGAAAATACTTTGGGATATGTGAAAGTTGAAAAAATAAAGAAGGGTTATTGGAAAAAGGATGCTGCAGAATTCAAGATAATGTCTTTTAATTTTTTTTATGAGTCACACACACATTTTGATTAGTCTATGGTCAAGTCTTTCTTAATTAGTGTCTTGAAAATGCAAGTGTTTTGATTCCTATTCTTGGAGGGATGTTCCAAGATATCTATTTAAATCTTTTGCCATGAATGAAATGAGTACATAGATTGAGTTGAGTTGAATTAAATTGGTCTTTGGCTTGTGAGAAGTTTATCTTCTTGTTAACTCTTATCATTTTTTACTATTCTCCATTCCATTTAAAAATCCGGTATCAGTTTGGTATTAGAGCTCATCTATCCATCCTGTTGAGTTTTCATTCCATGGCATTTGAAGATAATCCATTGGAGGGAATTTTTTCGTACGAAGATTCGACAGTTTCACAATCACAAGTTGATTGGAGTTTGCCACCAATATACGTACGACGAGTATGATGAAGAAGGATTCCTAATTATCCGCAAATGTCAGAATTTTGCTTCCCTAGAAATTGAACAATGCGATCCTAGTATCGATGTTGATTCTGACAATGGAGGTAATTTTGTTTCCAAACAGTTTGTTACCACACCAAATTTGAAAGGGATGGTTAGCTAAAGGTCACTACTAGGTGTCTTACTAAGTCTTACTTGAGGGGCTGGTTTAAAAGGGATAATGAGCTAAAGGTCACTACTAGGTTGTCTTGTTCGTTTCTCCATTGGAAAAGATTACCATGGCAAAATCTGGCGTGATGTTCTTCCTTTGACAACCTGGCATGTCATTTTGGGTCAACCTTTGCAGTAGGATAGGAACCTTATTTATCAAGGTCGCAAAAATGTTTTATGAATTAAAGGTGAATGGTCAACCCGTTAGACTGTCTAAAAAAATAAGGAATATGAAGTGAGAGAGACTTTCAATGATCATAAAGGAAGTAAATACTACACAAGAGAATTGTCCGCGCAAGATGAAGAAGAGAAGGGGAAAAAAAGGTCCACTTGCATGTTGCAAAGTTCAAGCAAAACACCGGCAAATTCGAGGACGAATTTTGTCCAACCCGGAGAGAATGATACAGGAGCAACTAATGAAAACGATTGAACCGATGAGTCTTCTTTTATATCTTTTAAATTTTAATTATTAATCTAAGTATTTATTTATACAATTTTTAGTGTCATTTTAGTCGTTCGAAAAGTCATTGAGTTGTTCAAAGGGTCTACCTAGTTTTTAGTAGTCAAAGTCTTAGGCCTTATTAATTTTTATCATCTTGAAAATATAAGTTATTTTAACCTATGTTTGGAGGGGTGTTCCAAGTGACCGATAAATTGTGTTGCTACGAATGAATTTGGAGAGTGTGTGTTTGAGTTATAGCCTTTGGCTTGTGAAGACTAGTTCTTCTTTTCTATTTCTAGATCTCTTTGGTGGATTCCATTGAGTGGTGAGCATTTCTTAGCCCTGTATCCCTTGACTAGACACCTCGGGTGGTGATAATTTGTATCCCTTGGCGTTCTATTTTGGGTGGTGAGCTTCTATCTTTTATCGTTTCTTTTATCTTCCATCCCATCTACAAAACCCGGCATCACTTTCCGTTTTATATTATAGTTTTAGTACCTTTTTTTTTATCAATATAGTTTTAGTACTTCAATCCAATCTTAGTCTAAGTTATACACTAGAATTTCTCTTCTTGCCGTCATATTTTTGCTTATCTATTTTTTTGGAGGAATTTTTACTATAATTCATAATAAAAATACATTTTACTATAATTCTATAGATTTCTCAAATACTGTAAAGATTCATAATAATACATTTTTTCTACAATCAAAGGGCCAAAGTGAAGAAACTGTTGCTGCGCAGCTCTATTTGATTCGGCAAAAAAATATTTTCTCGGAAAGCATTTTCCAACTAGATAAGTATTTTCCAAAAAAAGGTTTTCTATTGTTCGGTTGACACGAAAAATCACTGCACATGAGAAAGAAAAACAGCCAAAAAAGTACGGGAAAAATGGTAAAATCACCGGTGCATGCGCCGCCACTGTCACTGTCACCGTGGTCGCTCGTTCGTCGCTCGCTGCCACCGATGTCGGAAGCCCAAATCAAGGGTTCTCGGTCTGCTCCCCAAAAGGGTTTTAAGAGTCGTTTGGCCAGCAACAATTGGTTCCAGCAATTTGTCGAACATCGGGTCTGCGTTTTACGGATTCATGAAACAGAACATAACACCAACTTCAATCAATCAAACAAAACCAGAGCCATAAGCCCTAAAACTTTCTGGATTATGGAACAAGATCAGGATGAATGAACAATCAGAACATTCATAGAATCGTAACATCACATATAGAAAGATCAACTCCTTAAAGCAAATTGGGTTTCACATTTGAGAGCAACATTGCACAGAAATTAAGAACGTCGCACAAATCTCCACTACAACACCCTGCATTTTTAACATCTAAAAAAAATAAAAAATAAAAAATTAGAATCTCATACAAAAGTTTCACCTAAAATTGGCCTAGATCCGCCTTCATCCTCCTCCCCTTCACCAATCTTATCTTTCTTCTTTTCCCCGATCTTCAAACCCTTTAATCCATCAACAACACAAGACTCCCCTCCCTCCTCCTCCACCCCCTTCCTCCCATCCACCACCTTATCCCACATCCTCTCCTCCGCCTCCGTCAACCCAGCTGCCACCTCATCCCCCATCACCTCCCCCACTCCGGCGCCCTTCTCGGCCATGCAAGCCCCAGGTGGAGGATCCACACCCTCCCTTACCCCCACCAGATCATCCCCCAGCTTCTCCTCTTCCCCCCATGGATCCTCCACGCAACTCCGCCCCTCTTCTTCTTCAGAATTACTAGAAAAGACTGAGGCGGCGCGTGAGCCGACGGCGGTGGCGGCTTTGAGGAATGCTTCTTTTATGGAATCGGGTGGGAGTGCGCAGTCTTCGAGGCCGGCGTCTTCTAGACGCGGTGGTCGAATTTTGCCTAGCAAGTCATGTGCATCACTCGTTGCTTCCATTGCAGTGAAAACCCTAACCCTAGAAAAAAATTGAAAGGGGGATTAAGAAGAAGGGATAATAGTCCAGGAATTGATAGGAGCACTTCTATTTGTTTGGTGATCTGATTTTGTCCAGTCATGTCTCGTGCGGTGACACGTGGATTGAGTTTGCCAGATGCCGGTCAAATGACTAGGCCTTAACAAAATGCTAGCAATAATTCGATGGGAGAAAAAAAAAATGCTAACCGACACAAACTCCAATGCACATATCCGGACTGTCCGACATCGATGCTAAGCGACTTTTTTGTCCGTTTTTGTTTTTTGTTTTTCTATTTGCTGTATTTCAGACCAGTAATGACAATGTCCAAGTATCACGCATATATCTTTTGGCTTTGGTCTATACATGTGGGATGATCTTTATCGTCTAAAAAATTTAAATCTACTGTCAACTAGGTAAACAGCACTTGCACGTGTTTGGCTCGCTCATGGAGGGGAGAGCTCGACTATATGGGAGGAGCTTGCTAAGCCAGTTGATAATTGATAGTAATCCAAGTCTACAATTTTTGACATGACCCTATAGCTTTACAAGACTCCAACTCCCGCATTTGCTTTTACTTGCTGGTTCTAAGTTTGTGTTACTTTGAGTTGTTATCTGCTTAACTTTTTTCTTGTACTTGGGGACAGGTTTTCTGTTACTAAGCGAGGGTAACAGCTGCGGCAAGTGTGGTAACTTTGGCACCGTCATTGGCCGGCGATGCTAAATGCAGGTGTGGCATTTCAGATTTGCTTGCAGTTCTGGATGACATTTTAATGGCTTGGCTTTTGCTGGACAGGCATTAGTCTCTATCTCCCCGCCCTACAAACTCAGCTGGCTGAAAGAGCCTTTGATTTTATCTTGTTTGGTGCCATGTTGAAGACCTTTAATCAACCCATCAAAAGAGTTGGGATAATAAACAAGTGCATGCGCAAAAAAAATCAATAGAAAGGGCGAAGAAAAAAAGCCCGAAAAACTACTTTCGAAAGCTAACATTCGCAGAGAACATGAGAAGGATTTTTACTTGGTGGGTGTTCCTTTCCCAAAACTTTCCCACCTGTGTTTTAATGTTGAACTAGAGCATATGCTGTTTGTGACCAAACACAGAGTACCAATATGCACCTTGAAATGTTGATTCACAGAGTGATGTTAAACAGAGAACAAATCTTGTAAAAATAGCATCCTTCTTCAACATCCAAACAGTATTCAGTTTAGTAAAGCTACCATAACTCTCATAGCATGACAATATGACCAACTCTTCCCCCCTTCCTTTTCATACCTCGCAGTTTGGTTTTATATGCAGTGAGGGGAAAAATGAAGTTATGCAAACAGAATATTATTGACTTTTTGTTGACTAAAAACTTGAGGGGAAAGTAGAAATTCTTTCGCTTTCATTTTTGGCGAGTGCTCCTCCATTTGTGAGCATCCAAAAGAGCTTATCAACTAGACAATCAACTCCATTTCTTCCTTTTCTTTTTCGATATAAGATTGATAGATCAATTAGTTATGTGTTCTCTCTCCCTCTGCTCTAGGCTCTCATTGCTTGTGCATTCTCTGAGAAAGCAATCGTGGCTGCAACACGAGTATTGCAGGTAAATCCCCTTCCCTTCTCTCAATTATGGTTGCCCAAAATATCAAAATGACTGCTTTCACATCACAAAGGGATATGCTTATAGTTTTTTTCTCGTTAATGGAACTCTTTAATGAATGCAAGTGGCTCTATTTTCTGATCTGTGAGATTCTCATAGAGATTGGAGGATGGCTATCCTTCTGCCTTTCATCTCTTATTATGAAGCTAATCACTTGACTGACATGTTTTTCTTCCAATAATTCAGTCTTAGATTATGGAGTATATCTCATTACTTTCATATCCTTTTTGAACCCCATTATATAAAGCCTAAAATCGTGTTGAGGTTTTGCAGATGGGATTTGTGTTGGGTCTCGGGCTCTCTGTACTTGTTGGACTTCTGTTGCAATTTGGATCAGGGATATTTTCCCAAGACAAAACTGTTAAACACCTTCTAAGCATCACCATACCAGTACTTCCCCTCACTGGATAATTCTACTCTCCGACAATTTGAAATCTTAGGAATATGTTTTTTTTTGTTTCCACGTCCCTATTTTTGCTTATTTAACGGATATGTTTTATTGCATCATATCAGGTTCTGGTGTCTGGAACGAGCATTGCATCTTTATTTCTTCTCTACAAAAGCAATGGCTTTGTTGGACTATGGTGTGCGGTAACCTTTAGTATGGTTCTGCGCGCGCTTGCAGGTGTTTGGAGGTAACTTCGAGTTGTTAATACAATGAATAACCATATCCTTGCGAGCTACTTCCCTGTAATACTACATTTCAAAAACATAATTGGAACTGATAAAACTTTGAACAAGAATCTCTCCACTTCTCTTCTTCACTTTCACGAGTTTAAAAGTGTCGGAGAGAAAGGGGATCATCGGTTCTTCTTCGTCTTGTTTGGTCGAAAGGAAAAGAAAAAAAAAATAAAGAGCAATTGATGTTTGGATATAGAATTTCATCATCTTCTTATCTCATATTTTAGTATTTCTTTGCCCTTCACAAATCCTTTAACATAACCATAGTCCAAACAACAGCCTTAAGGTGATTAAAGCGCGAATTCATGGTTTGTGATGATTTTTTGCTTGCTTGTGCAGGATGGGGACTGGATTTGGGCCCTGGCGCAACTAAAGCAGTAATTCGGGATTGATGATAAACCCAAAATTTTCTGCCCAATTTGCGATATCAGTTTGTGCTACTTGATGAAAGTGAATATGCTATTGTTCTAAGTCTGTTGGATTGTGGCCCTCTATTAAAACCTGTTGGATTGTGGCTCACTGTTGAACAGTCTAAAGATGATACTATGTAACAATTGGGTTTCTGCTCCTTTAATTTATATCATACCCCATTTGGATTCTGATTGAGGTAAGAAAGTGAGCCAGAAATGAGAGAGTAAGGAAGAGATGGTTGTAAAAATGCTCCAACAGTGAATTATATCTGATTTTGGAAAACCACGTTGATCCTCGTCAAAGTGTGTTTGTGAATTTGGGTTTTGATCCTTGAGCATAATTTTTAGTGTCAGCACTCCGGGGGACCCCAGAAGCACTAGAAATGCACAATTCAGAGGAAATGTTAGCTGTCAAAATTGGTCAATAGTGGGACTCACCACTGCAATAAAAAAAAATGCTTATTCTATTAACACTCCAGCCGGCCTTGACGCATCCCATAACATAATCCTTCGAATAATGATACATACACAAACTTTGTGCCACATGTGGGGCCCATGCGGGACCCACACCCCATATGAGTGGGGTTGTGGTTGGTTGTGACACAAAGTTTGTGTCACAATCATTTTTGTAATCCTTTCTTGTTGGAGCTAACCCAAATCCGTTTTACTATATTATACACGATAAAATACTAACCACGTAGGCACGACTCAGTATAAAAACTACGCCCACCCTCCTGAATTTCTTATCTATTTTTCGGATCGTATGTGTTCTATTTTTCAAATTGCTTATATCTTTTAATATATAATTTTCTATAATTTTAAAAACTTTATTTAATAGAACTTTTCAAAAACTATCAAACGATCCATATTGAATATGTATACCATTATATATTTAAAAATATACCTAGTTTTTTAAGGTGTCGTGAATAGTGAAAGTGGACAAGAAATTTAAAAATGATGGAGTACTTTTTAATCCTCTTTTATTTTTATTTCTCTCTCCTCTCTCTCCTTTTTATGTGTATAATGCAGTATATATTATATGTATTAGATTATATTATTTAATTAGTATAGAAAGAGTAATAGAAATAATTGTTGGAGTGTTGAAAGAGATGTGAGTAAGTAAAATATTGTTCACCAATCTTTTTAAGGAGAATTTGTGTTCTCATTGTTGGGATGCCCTGAGAGTTTTGTGATAATTGAACCAGATTATTATTTTTGTTCTTATTCAAATTATTTTTGCATTTGTTAGTTTCCCGTCAATTTTTTTTTTAATTATTAGTTCGTCTTGAAGTGAAAAAATTATGTTCAAAATTTTTAAAAGCAGATAAACATTTTTAGTAACTTTTTTAAATTTTGTCTCATTCACCTCCCATGTAATAGATTAAATGATGCAAAAAAAAAAACCAGTACTCCACGTGGGGTCGGACTCGGTATCGTTGCTTTCCTGGGGAATTTCAACAATATTCACTCCTCACTAGACAAGATCCAACTCCTAGCTTTACTAAAATGGTAAAATCCCAAACAAAATCTCCCTAAACAACAGCAGCATTCGGCAGCTGAATCCATCTGTATCTATGCTTACAGAGCGATGAAAATGTTAGAGAGAGAGAGAGTGAAATGAAAACCTAACGGTTTTTGGCATCATAGACCTCATTGTCGATTCAATTTGCATTTTTTGTTCAAGTATCGTCTCGAATTTGGTCAGTTTATCCCTCTGTTCTTATTGTAGTTTGAATTGAGACTTTGAAGTTTTTGTGTAGTTAATTAAGGGTGCGAATGTTGATCTCAGGGCTTCAAATGAGCACAGAAAAGCAGGAGGTGACGGTTCAGGACCTCGCGGAGGAGGCGAAGAAGCGGGTTGTTTTTTTGATCATGTGCGCGTTGGGATTGTCTTATCTCCTTTCTCGTAAGTATAATTTTTGTTAACTGAATTCGGCAAAGGATGATTAGTTTATTTAGTTCATTTTTTTTTTACCTTCTGAATTATGCGGTGAATTGCTCATTGCTTTTTTTACCTGATTTTTACGGTGAATTGCTGCTAAGGCTGCAAATGAGCGGAGCTGGGCTTTCAAGTGGTCGAACTCAAATAATTGAGCTCGAGCTCGTCTCATTTAGTATTGGGGTGTTTGAGCTCAGTTCGTTTATTGAACAAGCCTCTAAAAATGAGCCAAATTTTTACAAACCAACCAAGTTAAAACTAACTCGAGCTTAGCTCGTTTACAAACGAGCTTAAAACACGAGCTCGAACTTGACTTGTTTACTAATGAGCCGAACTGAACCTAGCTCAGAAAGAGACGACTCTCGAGTTGCTCGCAAACAATTCTGTTCCTTTGCAGCGCTAAATTTGCTGCCATTGTTTCTGTATCTAAATTATGCATTGAATTGCTTAGTGGGTTTGGCTAATAGTTAATTTTCATTGTGTGTTTTGAGGTTTGAAAAGTTTCTGTTGTACATTAGTAGTTTCACTATCGCTGTACAGGATTATAGAATGTTGTGTAAGTATTTGGGGTATTTGATCTCACGTTCTGTTGTTATTTTATTTCAATTCAGCATTACAATGATGAGGGAATTTGGTTAATAGATTTTTAAGTATTTGCTTTCAGCTTTGCGAAGTCTCTATCAGACGTCAATGTTTTTGCAGCAGTTTTAGGTACTTTAAGCTTTGCTTAGTGGATCGATATCTTTTTTTTCCTCCCCAAAACAAGAGAGATATTTGAGAAATAATGCACATTGATATCTATTAATATAACCTTGTATTTTCTAAAATTTAACATGTTGAAGCAGTCGACATCAATTATTAATTGAAACATTGAGATATACAGTATTTGGCATTATTGGAGGCTATCTATTAATGGTGGACTGGGGAGTCATGTATGGTTTATGGAATGTAATTAGCAATCATTCTGCTGTGGGTTGTAACTCCTCATGCAGTACATCAATTTGCATGTAAAGTGGGCTTTTGTGATTTTTGTGCAACTCCATTCTTGTGTTGTCCTCTCTTTTTTGTTCACTACTTTTGTATAATTTTCCAAATATGCCAATGGAAACATCACTAAACAAACTTGATCAAAAGGTCATTTTAATTCGACAACCAACAGATTGATGTGATTCAACTTTTGAGCTTGCTAGCTGGTTACCAAGCAAAGCTTGAGAAGAAACTCTAAACCGAAGAAGAGCCTGTTGTTGGGGCTGCCCTCAGATGGTTTTTTGATTGAATCACACCTCAATAAAAGAATAACTTCTTCATCTTGTGGCAGTCCTGGTTGTATTTTTCAGGTACCTTAAACTCAAAAGCATGTTAGGGCGTCTGTAGTCAATAGGACACCTTACGAGGCTTTGGGTACTTCTGCTTTTTTTGAACTGCTTTGGGTACTTCTGCTTGAAGGATAAACTTTTTTCACTTAAATACTGAAGGGTACAGATCTTAGTACCAACTATTCGCTATGTGAGAGAAAAAAATTCCTGGGAAGGCAAGGTGTAGCGTGGTCTTCAAACTCATTCTGCCCATGAGAAGACTGAGTGAAAAGAAGATAAGACATGGAAGGACATGAAATTAAATTTCTCTCTCTTTCATGGGCATGGCATGGCACGAAAGGGACACCTTCAATGCGGGTGAATATGAATCTTTGTGCTTGAAACATTGGGTAGTGATCCTTTTGTGGCTTACAGGGGAATCTATTTCTTTTGGGTCTTTATTAATTTATTTGGAGAATGGGCTTATAGATTAATTAGTTTGGTCTTTCTTTTTCCTATTTTTTGTTTGTTGTATATTGCACTCCTCTTTACCTCCTACAGAAGTTTATCTGACGGGAAGGAGAAATTTTCTCTTCCTTAGAATTCCTTGCTTATTAGGCTTCTAATTTTTTTTTTACACATGTAATTTTGGTCATTCTTTCCTTTCTCTTTTATCATAAGATACAACACTTACCACATTCTTTGTTCAGTGACTAGCTCCTCAGTCTGGGCTAATTTGCCCGCTGCAACTTTCTTAATAGTCACCCTCCGCTATTTTTATCTGGATTTTGATATGAGGATAAAAGCTGCAGTATACAACAGCCAACCAACGTTAGCACATATTTCTTCTGAAATGAAACCTTTTGAAGGTCCTAAGACCGGTTTGATGAAGTCTGATTGGAGAAGGAAAGTGAATTCCCCTGTTGTCGAGGATGCATTAGATCAGTTCACTCGGCATCTTGTTTCTGAGTGGGTGACGGATCTATGGTACTCTCGCCTAACCCCTGACAGACAAGGCCCGGAGGAGTTGGTTCAAATCATGAATGGTGTTCTGGGAGAGATTTCATTTCGCCTGAGAAATGTAAATCTCGTAGATCTGCTGACAAGGTTCTAATTTTTTGTAATTTTCCCAAATTTGGTTCCTTTTCCTGTCGTAGTATTTTTACTTGGAAATGATATGCCTGGAATCATGCAGGGACATTATTAATATTTTATGCACGCACTTGGAGCTTTTCCGTTCAAGTCGGTCAAAGATTGAAAAGCAGCAGCTTGGACCACTTACTTTTGAACGTCGTGATATGGAATTAAAATCCGTTCTGTTTGCAGATAACAAACTGCACCCTGCCCTGTTTTCTGCTGAAGCTGAGCACAAGGTTTCTTTACATCTTCTCTTGAGATCCATATAACGTCACATCTGTCGTTCTCTAGATCTTTCGGCAAGGCCCTAAGCATCTATACTGTCTTCATCATGTTCAAGATGCTTATTTGTTCTGAACACGTTCAGGTGCTTCAGTACTTGATGGATGGTCTCATATCTCTCACATTCAAACCGGAGGATTTGCAGTGCTCTTTGTTCTGCTTTATTGTTAGAGAGCTTCTTGCTTGTGCAGTAATGCGACCACTACTGAACTTAGCAAACCCAAGGTAATTATTGCTTTTGTTTGCTTTTGAGCTTTTATAATGTTCATTTGCCTTATTTTCTTAAGTTGTTGTCTCAGGTTTCTAAATGAAAGGGTCGAGTGTGTAGTTATTTCTTTAAGCAAGGCTAATAAAGGAGCTTCTACTGCACTTGTGGCATCGCAGTCTAAATCAAATGCGTCTTCAAGGATTTCATCTGATCAGTCCTCTGGGTTTCTAGACCCTTCTGTCAAGGGTGTTGAGCTCGTGCCACTTAAAAAGGATCCATCCAAAACTTTGGAAGAGAAATCCATGAAAGACAACACGAATGGAACCTTCTATTCAAAGGATCCATTGCTTTCTATGGATACTGGATCAACCCGTTCTTGGAGTTCTTTGCCGTCAGATCCACAAAATGGTGACGATAGAAATATTCAAAGACACAACTCTGAAGAAAATCGAGTTGATACATTAGATGGGCTTTCTAGCAGAAAAACTGAAGCCCTTGCTCCAGATCATTCTGAGAACTACAGAAGGAAGGAAGATGAGAATGATGCTATTGAGCCTGAGATAGAAAGTTCTTCAGCGGTAGATAAAACAGCGAATAACTCGAACGTATTGTCAAGGGATAAAGAAAAGGACAGTGCAACAAAGATTAGTTCTGATCAGAGCACTGCTGTTCTTTCTGGGCCTAACGGGAACATAACAAGTCACATTTCTGCTATTTCATATGTAGATTATGAGGAGAATGATCTCATGCGTTTGGAGGAGGTAGAATCAGGGAGCAGTTCTTACACTAGTGAAGATGAAGAATCCAGCAGTGCGACTGGTCTTGATTCTCCGGTCACAAAAGTTTGGGATGGTAAAAACAATAGATATCTTTCTGTCTCACACATTCATCATCCACTTGAGAGTTCTGAAGGCCTTCCCACAAGAAAGGCTGGTATAGGACATCTTCAGGCAAGATTACGTAGGACACACTCTTGGAGGAAAAGGTCTAACAGATTAAGCAGTCAGAAGAGGCACATTTGGCAAGAAGTTGGGAGAACAAGCTTCTCATCAGGAGATGGGCGGGATATACTGAATTCTTTTAAAGGACATGTGGAATCTGAGGACTCTAGTGATGATTATGAGGCAGAAGTTTTGGGTAGAATTCACAGTGGAGCAACTGCTTCTTCATCCACTTCCTCAACTTCGTTACTTGACTCTGATAATTTGGCCGTCAATGCTCAGAAAAACTCATTGTTGGCAGATACCTTTCTGAAGTTGAGATGTGAGGTACTTAAGTTAATAATTCTATTTGTGTGACTATGCTTAAAATTTTGCTAACATGCTGAAGCATGTAAAGATTGAAATGCCATTTCCTGTTACAGGTATTGGGTGCCAATATTGTGAAGGGTGGATCTAGAACATTTGCTGTTTATTCCATCTCAGTTACAGATACAAATGATAATAGTTGGTCTATCAAAAGAAGGTGTAAAGACGGTGCCCTAATTTTCTGGCTTTGTTATTCATTCCTCCCATCTCCCATCTCCCATCTCCTATCTATTGCCATTTTATATGGTTACTAATGCCATGTTTTAAGTTTCGTAGGGATTAGATGGTTATTGCATTTTAAACTTAACCCTGTTTATGCTTCTCAAGGTTTCGACATTTTGAGGAACTCCATCGACGTCTTAAGGAGTTTCCGGAGTATAATCTTCATTTGCCACCAAAGCGTTTTCTGTCAACTGGTCTAGATGTGCTTGTCATCCAGGAACGGTGTAAATTGCTACACAAGTATTTGAAGGTCATACTGTTACTTGAGCCTCTTTTTCATTTTTTTTCTCCTTCTTCCTTTGGGAGCATGGATGATTTATGAGAACTAGTTGGTTAGCTTTAACTTGTCCGCTATGACTCAGAAAGGTAAACTTGGTGAGGGCCATAGTATTTGTATTTCTAAGTCGTTACCTTGTGCTATGTAGACCAAAGATAATAGTCATACATAGATTGCAACCTTAATGTGATCACAGTTTTGTTGCCTGCTTTTCCCGTTGTGATGTCATTGGTGACTGTTTATTCAGCTTATTGTTGGTGGGAGTGGCTGCTCCAGTATATCCACTGATTCTTTAAATAGGTTTACAGTTTACCAATCAGAAATAAGTCCACTTCCATATTATGATACTACATGCGATGTAATAATTTCTTGTTTGTTTTGATATATTTTGTTTTCCTTCTTGACTCTTTCCATGAATTTCAAATACCGTTCTTCAGAAGCTTCTTCAGCTTCCAACTATTTCAGGATCAATAGAAATATGGGACTTCCTTAGCGTTGATTCCCAGGTTTGCTATTTCTTCCTATTATTGTTTTGTGGTTTGTTCCTGGGAAAATCTCACATTACCTTTGTTCCATTGAGAATTTTCTGATTACTTGGTTTTGCGAAATGCAGACATATTTATTCTCACATTCTATATCCATCATTGAGACATTGTCAGGTGTGTTCTTTGCAGCATTCTCAATTTATTAATTTCTTGCCTCTGGCATATGCTATTTTCTCACACTATTGCGTTTAATTAATGTGCTATAATAGTTGATCTAGACAGTACAACCCATGAAAGAAGTGAAGAGGTTCAGAATGGTCTTCGGCCCACAGTAAATACCATACCTTCCAGTAGTGAACATCGCGATTCTGAGAGCAAGGAATCTGCGTTAGCAATGAAGCATAATATTCTTGGAGATGGATCAAGAGTAAAGGCACAAGGTGCACTTCACACAAAGCAACAAAAACCATCTGAGGATTCAGGTAGCTACTCTGACAAGTCAGACCAAAGAAATATATCGCTGTCCAGAAAGTCCATAAACAGAAGCGAAGGTGATAATTTGCAAACTTCATCTCAGTCAATTATTGGTGCTTCTTCGGATCCAACCCTCCCTACTGAGGTAATTACTATCTATTTGTTATCTACCCTAGTCTTTTGTGAATCTTCGGCAGTTAATAATTAATGTAACTGCCAAAAATTAATTTATTCAATGCAGTGGGTACCACCAAATCTAAGTGCTCCCATATTAGATTTGGTTGATGTGATTTTCCAGCTCCAAGATGGTGGATGGATCAGGTATTAGATACATCTAATTCACAAATTAAGATTAAAACCATATTAGTTTTGAATTTGACAAACTTTATCCAATTATCTTCAGTTTGCCATAATTTATTCCAATTTTTAAATCAAGTGCGTTACAGGCGGAAGGCTTTTTGGGCGGCCAAACAGATATTACAACTGGGAATGGGCGATGCCTTCGATGATTGGTTGATTGAGAAAATTCAGATTTTGCGTAGGGGATCTGTAGTTGCTTCAGGGATCAAGCGGATAGAGCAGGTTACTTTGAGAAACTTCTTGAATTAAGTGCAATAGGTCTTTTATCTTTTGGTTAATTGAGATAATCTCTTCTGTGTTTGAAGTTCTTGATACCGGGTGGTACAAAAGACAATTCATGTTTTCTGCAGGTTTGAACTCTAATTTGCCAGTTCTTAACTGCCAAGTCTTGCCAACACAAGTATTGCTTTAGTTTTTCTCACTGGGTAAGGTGGATACTTAAAAGAAAAAGAAAAAGATTGAGATAGGTTTGGAGCATTGTCACCTGGCTTCTTGCTACTGCCTCTGCCTCACTAGATTACTTCATCGACTTTTACTAGTATTCATATTCAATTGTCACTGTTATTTCCCTTACTTTTTAGCCGCTGATACTGAACACTCGCACTGCCAAAGTGTTTAATATGAGCTAAAAGTCCTTAAGCTCAACATATATTCCTAATTCCGCCTGAAGCATTATCTCCAATAAGGGTTAATCATAACGGCGGGTGATATTATACCTACATTTGGCTCACAAATACACAAGCCTCGAACCTGACAATATGTTTGAATTTGTTCGAGCGCGTATAGTAACCAAATAGGCCTGGCAGTCATTTGGCTTTCCAATAAAGGGTCAGAAAGGGGAGGTTTGTGCTGGTTTTGTGAAAAGCTTCAACAACAGAACTATCAGAAGATATTTATAAGTCTGATTCTTACTGGTTTTAAAAGGTACTTTGGCCTGACGGAATATTTATAGCAAAGCATCCAAAGCGACGACGACCAAACCCTTCTAGGTGCACACCTGGGAGTTCACCTCACGGGCAACCTCCCACGTCTGTATCGTCACCTAAGAAAGTGGATGCCTTCGAATTGGATGAGAATCAACTAAAGGAAGCCGAACGGCGTGCCAGATTTGTACATGAGCTTATGATTGGTAATTTTACTGAAATTGAAGTATTTTGGCAACATTCGTTGTTCTGAGATTCCTACTACCAGCTTTGGATATGTAAAAACCCTGTTAATGAAATGCAGATAATGCACCAGCTGCGATCGTGGGTCTTGTTGGTCATAAGGGGTATGAACAATGTGCGAAGGATCTCTATGACTTTCTTCAGGTGATTTTCACTATAGAAACAAGCTACTCTTGGCTCTTGCTTAGTCTGTCTCAGGATTTACCGTTTCATATCGTCTGTGGATTACGCATTGCGCATCATCTTTGAATACCCCAACTTTTGATACGTTTGTTGGAAGTCCCCCTCTGTTGCTTTTCTTTCCATTCCTGCACTTCTGACTGGGAAGTTTGACATATTAATTTAAATTCTTCCCCTCTAAGAGGTTTTTCTTTATTATAGTGAACACCAAATGCAGGAGATCAGAAAGAGAGAATCCATGATTTTTTGGTTTCATCGTTTGTATTGGCAGATTGGACAAAGGTCTCTTTCACTAAGTTGACAAAGGTCTCTTTCACTAAGTTTTCATCAAAATACATATTTTGTCGTCCCTTCTTCCTCTAATTTTCATCTCAGTGCATAAAAAGACTTCTCTATTCCTCCTCCCCTCCCGTATAACCTATCTAACTATCTTCCTATTTTGTCATTTGGTCATACCGTATCTAGGTGCATGAGTAGATAATTACCAGGTCAAAACCGTATGAGAATTGTGTTCACTTCCCATGTCATTGGTTTTGGCTTGTCTGCTGTGTAAAAACTTGAAACAGACGGTGAAATTGTTTCTGGGTCACATATTAGCCCTTTCCAAGATTCTAAGAGTAATTTAGCTTTGTTTTTTGGCTTGTGCAGTCATCTGTGTGTTTGAAGCAATTAGCTTTTGACCTTCTTGAGCTGCTTCTTTTGTCGGCATTTCCGGAGATGGATTACATCTTCCGGCAGTTGCATGAAGAGAAGGAAAAGTTTGGGGAATTCAGACCAACTTGATTTATTTCTCGATCACAGATTCGAATGCGATGCCTCTTTTACCACCTCGTGTTTCCGATTCTTGGAACATAATTGGTTGTAGAACAGGTTTCTCATATTGCAGCAGCAATTTGAGAACGGAAAATAGATATGACAGTTCCCTTTAATTAGTTTTGGGAATAACAAAGGTTTCGATTTGTAATTAATCTCATCCTGTCGCTTCTCGAAATATTATCTAGAATTTTATTAGAAAATCCTATAGCATATATTTTCTCCCACGTTTTTTGCACGGGGTAATTCCCATTATTTTGTCACTTCTCATCTCATTTGGCTGTCAATAAGCGTGGTTCATGTTTTATAATTGAACTTTAAAATAGGATACTGTATTTCATTAATATGTTTCTAATAAAATTTATCCTTTTGGAATTCTCTTTCTTTTCAACGCGGTTCATATTGGTAAAGAAATTCAGAACACAAAATATATTCATGCGAAATTCGACTCCTTAAAATTAGCAAAAAAATATTTTATCGTAAGAGAAATGGGGAAAAAATTTACTTCTTAAAGTTTCATATGGAAATCGTTGCATTTTAACGAAACCCAAGAGAAGGTTAGTCTAATTCTTAAAGATATCATGAGAAGTTGTTGCAACTTATGACTCAATTTCTCAAGTTTACACCTTTTACATTAACTTTTATCTCCACTTTAAAATTTATCCACTTTTACCTATTAACTCTTTACCCACTAACTTTTCAAAAGAACAAAATAATAATTATACAAACTTGTATTCAAAATGGAATAGCCGACAATAAAAAAGGATCGGAGGGATAGAATTTACTGTACATAATTCAACTCCAACAAGCACACAACATAATTTTACTGCGGGAGAAACTGGAAAAATTATTACTCCAGTTTCTAAATTCTCATATGCTATTTGATTCTTTTTAAAAATCCAAAAAGTCAAAAAACTAGTTTATTTTGAAATCCAAGACAAATCTTCTCTTACAATACATCAACAAAAAAAAGTTAAAAAGCCTTTGTAGAACGGGGCTTTCTGCAAACCTCAACTAGATTAAAAAATGGATAAATTACATTAAACCCCCATTAAACTATGGCTGATTTTTATCTAACCTTAATAATCTTTAACACCTAACACTTAATCACCTTAGGCTGTGTTTGGGCAAACCTTTTGAGGGAGAATGTGAATATGATTTCATAACTCTAAGATTCCCATGTTTTGATAGTGAATGAGTGGGAATATGATATCTTCCACCAGGAGCAACCTAAATAGAGGAGGAATCTCATACCTCCCCTACCCCCGGGAATATGAGATTACGGGGTTATCTAATTACTATGGGAAAAAGAAAAGTTAGATCAATACCTTTTATACCCTCAAGATTTTTTCACGTTGATTTTTTTCAATAGTTGTTTGACATTTTTAATAGTCTCCTATTGTTCAACTATTGATTTTCAGGTTGTGATTTTTAGTATTAGCTGTTAAAGGGTATTCAAGAAAATGAAGTAAAAATGGATTACATTCATTCGAAGAATTTATCTTTTTTTCCCTTTGTAACATTTCCACATGAACCAAACACATGAATTGGATTACCCATGTTCTCATATTACTAGGATTGAGATTCCTGGAAATAACATATCCCGTCCCGATCTTTGATTCCTTATATCCAAACACAGCCTAAAGCATTCATTTGACGGCATTAAACTTCTGAGAAAAACTTTTTTACGGATCAACCTGAAAGGGGTTGTTTATGGAAGCCCCACTTTGGGGCCTCAATGACACCTCATCGCAATAATTTGAATCGGTCATCTTGCATGGTCCGTAGAGTAGTGTGTATATGCAAAAAATCAGCTTGACCCGGCATCATACGTCAAACATTGAAACTTGGTGAGAAATGCAACGGCCTGATTACTTTTAGAAGTTCAGTTTCTGAAATGACCAGCCGTTGTTTTTTTGCACTATAATTCAATTTTGACATACCTATCGATGTCGGGTCAAGCTGATTTTTTGCATTAATACACTACTTCATCCGTCCCAAAATTTTTGTCCAGTCCGCAAAACGAGAACTTGAAAATAATACAAAAAAAATTCAATTTTTTTTACAATTCACTAGATATCAACAAGTATTTTTAATTTTTGTCCGGTCCGTAAAAATGTTTTTCTCTAAACTTCCTACGGTATTCTTTGGGCTTTGTATGAAACTTTGCGAGCAAAACTTGACATATAATTAACAAGTTGGAGGCCTAAACTCCTCTCTCTCCTGTTGGAGGCTCTCAGCCACCTTGCGTCACCGACCGCGAAGGCGCGAACGAAGGTTTCTCTCTCTCTCTCTCTCTCTCTCTCTCTCTCTCTCTCTCTCTCTCTCTCTCTCTCTCTCTCTCTCTCATACACACAGAGACACGCACAAACACGCCTGATTTCTGAGTCATTGTTTCCCTTGCTCTAGTATCTGGTTCTTAGCATTATTATTTCGATTGCGGCGATGTTATCATCGTTTTTACTCTAGGGTTTCGCTTATTTGTGTATCGGCTTCTTAACATTATAGTTTTCGTTCGATCACACCACTATATTATGGTTTTACTTCACTCTTGGGTTTTGCACAAGGACTAGATATGGCTGATCCACATGATCCACAATCAGTTGAGGCCGATAATGACTTTTCCGATCGTAGAATGACCCGGTCGGCATTGAAACGTGCATCCGGTTCCCTGGAAAATGACCCAAAACAGAAGAAACTCGTAACCGAACAGAATCTGGGGGTTTCCAAACAGAAACCAGGGGGGTTGTCGAAGAAGAAACCCGGGGGTTTGTCGAAGACATCAGATAACCAACAGCAGCAGCTGCACAGGGAAGGGAATGATGATAACCAACAGCGGCAGCAGCAGCCGCACGGAGAAGGGAAGGGCGTGACAGAAGTGAGGAAGTCGTTAAGGGGTGAAGCTCTAAAAGCTTTCCAGAGAGAGCGAAATAAAAGACAGAGAAAACTTACGCCAGAAGAGGCGGAGAATTATTATAAGAAAGCCAGGGAGAGCGAGGTAAACACAATGTGTCTATCTATTTACACACTGAACTCTGTTTGAAATGTTCTTTGTGATATCTTATTATAAACTATCAGTATCTAACTCCTATTATATTTTCGCATATGTACAGGGATTTGATGTTGTGGCTCTTCCCTATAATATACAATGTTATAGTTGTCTAATTAGACCAGTTAAGCAATCAACCGAGGAGCAACTTGTTATAGAAAAATGTTTGAAGTCAGCTATTGCCACATACAACAAACACCACGTATGTCTGCGTCTGTGTTTCTTTTTTTCCTTTTTTTTCTTCTCTTTTGGTTTGATTACATCCTTGATTATTCCATCGTTATCTTCTCTTAACTTTTCTTTCTTGGTTAAATCCTAGAAAACAAAGTGCAGGTTTGTGGAAGTAATCAAGGCAAACTACAAGCTTGGTTCTGGTATCTATTATTACATTACCTTAGTGGCTGAGGACAAGGATGTCGGTTCTGCTAAGAATTTTCAAGCTTTCGTGCGGTAGCAGTTTGAAAAGATAACTGTCCAGTTTTGTAGGCTTGAAAAACCGCTCAATGGTACTTCATTTGCTTTGCTGTCTTTATTTAATGCTCGATAGATAAATAGTTTCCTTTATTCTGAATGTTACGATAAATTTGTCGCAGTTCATGTGATTTGTGTTTGAATAATAAAACTCTTTCTAGAAACATAGTAATGTTACTTTAGGCTTTCCAAAAATTAATAGGGTGATAGCATGAAAAATGTTGGACATGATAAAATGAATCAAGGGTTTTTCCTAACTATTTGGGATTTTCTTTCTGTTGGTTCCCGAGCCTATCTTGGGCATGTTTATGATATAATGATTTATTGTTATGCCTTTTCTTACTGCTTTCATGATCATTGGGAAAGCTGTTTAATCATTGTACGAGGGCTTCGTGTTAATTATAGGATGAGGGACGGGTTGAGGAAGAAGAATCTAACAAGTCAACGGTGAATGGTGAGGATAGGGACGAGGACGATGAGATAGTGGTGGGGCTTTAGGGCAGATTTGGTTTTGTTTCGTTACTGTGAAAGTTGAATTCGCTCTAGTTAGACTTCTCACTTCATGAAGTGTGTAGCGTTTGATTGAGAGGATGATTTGTTTTTGTCTTTGTCCAGGAAGAATAAGGGGAGGAGGCGAAAAGTAGTGGAGTATGGTGAAGATTGGGACAACCGGACAAGTATGTTGTTTTGTTCTTTTGCTAAAATCTTTTTCTGTGCTTTTCATCTAGCAAATTAGGAATTTAAAGCATTAGATCATTGTGCTTGCTCCGCTTCTTTCTTCGAATGAAATGGAATGGTCACTGACATGCTGTAAACAGTACCTGGTAAATTAATGGCCTGTCTCGAAAAAAGATTGGTGATTGATTACTTCATGTGGTTAACAGCTTCAAGATTTGAATTGTTCAATAAATAAAAAAAAAGGAATAGGAACACATGGGGGCAAGATTTAAGCCAGCTATATAAATCAAGGGACTTACTAGAGGGAAATAGTATGAATTTGGCTATCCCGATTACTTCCGTCTTGGAAAAAGATTGGTGATTGATTACTTCATGTGGTTAACAGCTTCAAGATTTGAATTGTTCAATAAAAAAAAAAGGAATAGGAACACATGGGGGCAAGATTTAAGCCAGCTATATAAATCAAGGGACTTACTAGAGGGAAATAGTATGAATTTGGCTATCCCGATTACTTCCGTCCGATTCCTTCTACTTCATTCTCATTTCATGTGTACCTTCTTCAATCTAAATCCGATTTTTGGCGATGGCTGATTATTTAGGTGAGTGATCTAGTCTTTCCACGTTCTACAATTCTGGCCTTGAGTTGCTTCTAAGCTCCAGCTGAATTGATATTCCTCAATTCACCAAGGTTCCGCGTGATCTAAATCTTTGTAGGATTTTTTGATTTCTCTAGGTTTCAATCGATAAGCTACCCCAGTTTTTTTTATCTCTTTTTATTTCTTATGTTATCATTTCCTATCATAAAGCCAAACACTTGTGACTCAAAACTTTTAAGTTGTTTGACTTCACAAATAAAAATGGTTCTCTATGAAGTATAGATACTTAATAGAGGTTGATATACATCAACACTATGAAGCCCCCAAAAGTAAGAATGGTTGCTATGTCTTTATTTCATGTTGTATTGGCTTATGTTATACTGTTATATACAGTATACCACATAGCTCTACTTTTAGACAATATGTGTAGTTGTATGCATCAATAATGTGCTAAAATTGAAAAATAATTGATTTATGCTGAGTAAGTTTTCCCGTCTAGTTCCTTTACATGAATGATTTCCATAGTTAATTGAATGAGCATGTATAATTATGACATTACCCTCATCCTCCTAAGCAATCGTAATTTGCATATCTTTTTCAATTTGTGTGTTTAGTTTTGGTTGTGTGTGTTTAGTTTTTCCTTCTCCCGTTACCTTTATTACGTACTATTTTTCCTTCTCGCGAGGCCCCTCGGAAAATCATTGTAAGATGAATGAATGGTTCGAGTAGTTCATGCGGAACCCAAAAGTGGGTCCCCGAAGCCGATCGGTACATGGTGGTATGTACCAATAGCAGCGTTGTTTTCCGCTCCTTCAATATAATGCGACCACCTTTCACAGCAAACCTTCTACAGTGCCTACTCATTCGATGTGGTTGTACGACTGAGGAGCCAATGGCTATGGAGCAACCACTGGACGCCGCGGAGAACCACCAGAAGTCGCCACACCGGAGTCCAGCGAGTACCACAAGAGGCCGTCGAGCAACCACGGATTAGGCTACCAAAGGATCGCTTTTATGGGAGAAAATATTATCGTCTTCAGCGGGAGGTGAGAAATGAAGAGAAACCACATTTTGTAAGAGCGTCATTTTATTTTTCCCGAACGAAGATCTCTATTAATGGATAACAGAGATCTACTCCCTGTCTCTGTCTCTCTCTCTTGTGTTATGTGTATGTGTGTGTTATACAATGGAACATGGCTTCTGTCCTCTCTCTCATTTTTCCTAAAATATGGAGCAGGTCCATAACTTCAATTCGCTCACAAATAAGAACGATGTTAGTTTTGACAAGTGAAAGGTCTTTGACCAGGGTTGGTATGGTAAGTTTCTTAATTCATCATATCTTCATGAATATGCGCATCCTTTCTTAACAAGGTTGTTGAGGCCAGGTTACTATTTTTGCATAGACGTTCATTAACAAAATTTATAATAATAATCTGCTTAAGGCCCAAGAAATACAACAAGTAATGCCCAATCATCTTTTGGGTTGGACCATCCAACCATAGCCTTAATTTATTGCTTACGTACACCATCCTTGGAGGCAATTACGACCAAAGATTAGATAGTCTTGTTGAGGTTCGCCAAAGCTGCATTTAGGTTTCTTAAGTAATTAAATAAATAGTCATCACGTAGATGGGAGAGAGTACTGTGATGTCAGAGTGATTGGCAAATAAAAATACACAACCGTTGCTCCTATGATGAATGATTTAATTATATGTATAGTCAAAAGAAATTAAAGTAAGATGAGATGAACTTACATAGATGATGCCCACAATGTCATCCTTCAACCTTAGAAAGGTCGAGGGTGCAAGTCTTTGGAATAAAAATCCTCATCCACATGAATTTGGTATAGCTAGAAAGTAAGCCCAACTTCGAAAAGTAGTTTTTTTTATCGTCCTTGTTCGTCAAGCGACTAATTTATCATTTCTATAGGATGTTAATACATTTTTTACTGTATCTTATTTGGACCCCGATGGTTGACACACTGGCCCCATCAACTATCCTTCTTGTGGACTACTAGAACTGGAGAGGAGTACGGGCTAGCACTATACACCTTACATCCCCACATCTAGAATTTCCCATACTATCTTCTCAATCTTAATGTTGTATTATGAAATGTTGAATCTTAATTTTGTGTGATTTGTGAAGTTTGTTGTTCTCCCGTGGCTACGTTAGAAGATGTCGAAATAGTCTATAACATAGAAAAACAATGTCATTCACTCGATTTGAGTTTACAACATTTTGTAAACAAAGTTTCGGTTGTATATCCTGAGGAATGTGATCCAAGCAGAAATATCTCGGGAATGCAACCATTCCAAGCTCGCACAGCTTTGAAATATGTCAAGGAGAATGGAGTTTGTCTAAAGAAGGGCCTCAAGTTTCGTTGGTGCAAGAATGACAAGAATGCTCCGAAAAGGGTGAAAATCTTTAAAAAAATTCTTCTATCTTAGTTTTGAAATCAAGTTTAGAAAGTGCTGAATATTCTATTGGAAATCATTTTAGGGTAAAAGAATGCTTATAGAAGATAAGGAGGATGTGCTGAAGAGCCAGAAGAATACGTTTTGTCATTGATTCGCGAGTACTCCATTGTTGGGGAGATAGCCTATTTTCCCACCTTTCTTGAGGACGTCGCATCATCTAAATTGTTTGACACACACATGTACAGGTTATGTATTATATTAATCTTTTGT
The DNA here is from genome assembly GCA_036023075.1 of Gaultheria prostrata. Lineage (NCBI taxonomy): Eukaryota > Viridiplantae > Streptophyta > Magnoliopsida > Ericales > Ericaceae > Gaultheria > Gaultheria prostrata. The sequence continues at coordinate 29,437 of JAXBDA010000261.1, read as the reverse complement.
GCTATTAAATGCAGGGTATTTTCATGGACCCTCGAAGAGATGATCCAGGCTCTAGTGAACATGAGCCAAAGTGTGCACATTGCAGCACTCCGGCTCATGTTCACTAGAGTCTTGATCATCTCCTCGAGGGTCCATGAAAATACCCTGAACAAAAGATTAATATAATAGATATACATGTACATGTGTGTGAGTCATACGATTTAAATGATGCTTGGTGCTGAGAAACTTATTACTTATATCATGTGCTCAAGAAAGGTGGGAAAATAGGCTATCTCCCCAACAATGGAGTACTCGTGAATCAATGACAAAACGTATTCTTATGGTTCTTCATCACATCCTCCACATCTTCTATTCGCATTCTTTTACCCTAAAATGATTTCAAATAGAATATTCAGCACTTTCTACACTTTATGCCAAAACTAAGATGGAAGAATTTTTTTAAAAATTTTCACCTTTTCCGGAGCATTTTTGTTATTCTTGCACCAACGAAACTGGAGGCCCTTCTTTAGGCAAACTCCATGCTCCTCGACATATTTCAAAGTTGTGCGAGCTTGGAATGGTTGCATTCCCAAGATATTCTTGCTTGGATCACATTCCTCAAGATATATAACCGGAACTTTGTTTACCGAATGTTGTAAACTCAAATCGGGTGAACGACGTCGTTTTTTTATGCTGTAGACTATTTCGACGTCGCAGCCACGGGAGAACAACAAACTTCACAAAATTAAGATTCAACATTTCATCATACACAATTAAGATTGAGAAAATAGTATGAGAAATTCTAAGATGTGGGGATGTAAGGTGTATAGTGCTAGCCCGTTCTCTCCAGTTCTGCTAGTCTGCAAGAAGGATAGTTTATGGGGGCAGTGTGTCAACCACCAGGGTCCAAATAAAAATACAGTAAAAAATAAATTGATATCCTACAAAAATGATAGATTAGTCGCTTGACGAACACAGACGATCGAGCAAACTACTTTTCGAAGTTGGGCTTACTTTCTGGCTATACCAAATTCATGTGGATGAGGCCTTCCTAAGAGCACCCTCGACCTTTCTAAGGTTGGATGACATTTTGGGAATCATCTATGTAAGTTCATCTCATCTTAGTTTAATTTCTTTGACTATACATATAATTAAAACATTCATCATAGGAGCTATGGTCATGTATTTTTATTTGTCAATCACACTCTGATGTTACAATATTCTCTCTCATCTATGTGATGACTATTTATTTAATTACTTAAGACTATCTAATCTTGGTTGTAATTGCCTCCAAGGATGGCGTACATAAATTAAAGTTATGGTTGGATAGTCCAACCCAAAAGATGATTGGGCATTACTTCTTGTATTTTTTGGGGCTTAAGCAGATTATTATGAGAAATTCTGTCTATGCAAAAATCAGTAACCTGGCCTCAACAACCTTGTTAAGAAAAGATGCACATATTCATGAAGATATGATGAATTAAGAAACTTACCATACCAATCCTGGTTAAAGACCTTCCGCTTGTCAAAATCAACATCGTTCTTATTTGTGAGCCAATTGAAGTTATGAACCTGCTCCATATTTTAGGAAAAATGAGAGAGAAAGGACAGAAGCCATGGTCCATTGTATAACACACACAACAGAGAGAGAGAGTAGATCTCTGTTATCCATTAATAGAGATCTTCGTTCGGGAGAAACAAAATGACGCTTTTACAAAATGGGGTTTCTCTTCATTTCTCACCTCCCGCCGAAGACGATAATATTCCCTCCCATAAAAGCGATCCTTTGGTAGCTTAATCAGTGGTTGCTCAACGGCCTCTTGTGGTACTCGCTGGACTCCGGTGTGGCAGCCTCTGGCGGTTGGTCCGCGGCGTTCAGTGGTCGCTCCATAGCCATTGGCTCCTCAGTCGTACAACCACATCGAGTGAGTGGGCACTGCAGAAGGTGTGCTATGAAAGGTGGTCGTACTGTATTTAAGGAGCGGAAAACAACGCTGCTATTGGTACATACCACCATGTACCGATCAGCTTCAGGGACCCACTTTTGGGTTCCGCATGAACTATTCGAACCATTCATTCATCTTAGAATGATTTTCCGAGGGTCTCGCGAGAAATCAGCTCCATCGGACGTGCCTAAGTGGTTGATCCAAAATTACCCCCATTTCATTCAAAACAAATGTGTTTCTTATACCGAGGGCCAAATTTTAAGTTAAGAAACCCAATTTTTTTTTGGGAGAAATGTGTTTCATTGATGCCCAATTATAGTTGCTAGTGTCATGTTATACCGAGGGCCCCAGTACAATTTTAATCGGTTAAATCATTGAGCAATTACTTGGTGATCATGTGATATGTCATCATTGTATGGTAGAATGTGCATCACTACATGAAAAATGTACCACATTCCACCGATACATTGGTGACACATCACATTGTATCTAAAATATGGTACCCTAATATGGTCACCAAAGTATTAGCCTAAATAATTTTTAAGTAGGATCATTCAGTCCCCACTTTTGATTTTCTATCATGTGAATTATAGTATTTTGAAATATTTTCGGAACACAAACACACTTTTGGGTTCGCGCTTGCTTAAGCATTGTGCAACTTAGGTGGGTAAAATACCCCATAGACATCCCAATTTGCAAGCGCCATCATGGGGGTTGTTTTTTCAGGAGCCCGAAGCATGCTAGCAATCCTGTGTGGAGCATTATATATGATCTTACATTTAAAGCGAACTCTGTGAGTGGGGTATTCTATATGTTTTTACATTTAAAAAAATTTGGAAAAAACTACATCCAACTTAATAAGAAAAACATTACAAGAATTCAAAAACTTAAATTCCAAAATTCTATAATAGCGAATACATTAAATATTAGTCAGGTTCTGGTTTGAGTTGTTTGAGAAGGATTTTGGCGTCCTTGCCAATTTGGTAGCTTGGCCACCAAATTTTTATTTTTAGGCCTTTTCAATTTGGACCACTTGAATTGGAAGGGCACCACCACATTTGCTATTATAATGGTGGCCTAGCTACCAAATTTGGCTCCACCACAAATGTATCCCAGTACCCTTATATAATTCACATTTGTGCGGAGCCCAGTGCATTGTGTGATGGATAATGGTGTTAAATAACCACGTAGTAGTGCCTCAAGATCATACAACACTTGGTCCTAAAAAAGTGCCTTGTTGGGCTTCGGCACAGAGTAGGCTCAAATCTACTCCCTCCGTCTCACAAAGATTGTTTAGTTTCGTTATTGATATCTTTCTCAATTTTAAAAATTGTAAAATTAAATGCGATTTTTCAAACAAAATTTATAATACATGTACGTGATACTAGAAAATATAGGTGATTTTAACAATGTTTGTATATTCAAAATGGATAATGTATTTGGGTCTACGGAGGGTGTATAAGACACTTTCGGACATCCAATTACGTTCTGACATAAAACGGTGAAAATAATCCGATGAGATATTACATACCTCAAATAATAGTATGAAGGCAAAGACACTTTTGCCTTTGGGATTTTCCCTTGCCCAACTCTGCAGCTGCTGCTGGTGTCTCTATCTAAGCTCTTTAGGTCCAAGCATGGCTTGTCTCAGCTCATGCTTGGGTTCCTTGTGCTAAGAAAACCTAGGCATATACTTGATCTTCATATCCCTGGTTGATCTCTACTTGTGGGAAGCTGCTATTCATCTCCATTTCTGCTAATGTTATTTTGGTAAATGCTGTTGTTTATCTCTGAAGGCCCAGGCATTGGATTATCTTGGCTTATGCTTGCGTATTTATCCTTTTGAAGGCCCAGGTATATAATGAAGGCCTAGGCATTGGCACTGATTCAGCTTATGCTTTGGGTGGTTTATGCTTTTGTTGGCCAGGTGCCCAGACATTTGGGTTACTTGTCATGTTAAAAGGCGTGCATCTCTTATATGAGGCGTGCATCGCTTTCTCCCGTGATCCATTGCTGCTAATACCACTTGAACTTAAACTGTTGCTGATGCTTAACTTGAGGTTCTTTTGAAGATTGAAGAAGGAAGAGGATTCGATGGTTCATGTTTATGTCGTAGTTGACTATTGTATTCCCAGACATACACTGCTGAATTTTTCTCTCTCCCTGCCTATCCTTGCTTTGTGATTGGTTTAGGCTTTCCTCGATGTACCCTTCGTCAAGTTTTTAATAAATTTTGTTGTCGATCAAAAAAAAAAAATAGAGAACCCTAACTTTGAACAAGTGAAAAACCAGAGCCCACTTTCATCCATAACTCCAAAATTCTTCAAAAACCTTTGGGAAAACCTTGACAAGAACGACTCAGATCGTAGAGAAGCTTCTTGCTCCTTTGAAGGTTTCGATGAGAATAGAGTATATACTATACTCTTGTTCTTATAGGTGAGTGTAATGGGTCTAAAAAAAATTGGGTAAGATTTTCTTGCGGATTCAAGGATTTTCTTCATTGAAAGAGAACTCGTTGAAGATATTGATCCAAATTCGATAATATATAAATTCTACTCTCTAAAACATCGTTGGGTACGACTTCATTAGTGTATGCTTTTTTGTACTTTTCTTGTGTATTTTTGAACATGTACGTATTTATGTACTTGTACTTTCTTTTGTGTATTTTTGAACATTTACATATTTATGTAAAAACTTGGGTTAGCCCAGGATAGATTAGATTCGTGGTTCCGCCCTCGTTTATGGTAACATCGCTTTCTCCCGTAAGCTATACTAGTAGTTAAGTGCAGTAATTAATACCCAAAGGAGAATTTTTTTATGTCAAATCAATTTTTGAGGTTACGTTGATGCAATTTCACGATTCCAGGTTCTCCCTGTAAAACCAGCTGAAAGTATTTTAAAGCACAATTACGTGGTGCATCGGATTATTCCAACACTACACATTTAGGCTGTGTTTGAATGACCGGAATCTTGAGTAGGAATAAGAATATGATTATCGGGAATCAAATTCCTGGGAATTTTATTGGGTAGGAATAGGAATACGATTACTGGGAATCGAATTCCTAGGAATTTGATACCTGCGGGAATTGCATTTCGATGTTTGGATTAATTCAGTAATCTTACGTAGGAAACAATTATTTTGGAAATTTATTAAAGTCAACATTTCCTTTTTCTTAATAAATGAGTCAGGAAACTAAGATTTTCATGGGGTAAGGGAGGGATCAGATTCCCATCGAGTCTAGGAATGTGATTCCTGGTTGAATATGTCATCAAGAATCGCATTCCTATTCCTGCCTCTACCAAACGTCGGAATCATAAAAGTCCGGCATCACATTCTCGTTTCTGTCTGTTCCAAACGTTGGAATCATGGGTAGAAGGCATCACATTCTCATTCCTCCTTGAGATTACTGACATCCAAATTGAGCCTTAGGGGGTTCTTATATGTAGTTGTGGACCCAACTACAATGTTTCGTGTTAGAGTTTCCTAGACCACCACATAGCCATGCTTCGGAAGCACTGAATAAATAATTAGACCTAATTGACTGGGTACTGATCAGATTTGATGCAAATAAATCACTCGGCCACCCGCTCTGTCCAGACTCCACAGGATATATATCTACGGATTAATCTATTTTAAAACACTTATACTGCGCACAAATTCACTCAGGGTGAGTTTCCGGTACAGTATCTTTAGTACTTATTTTATCAAACTTATCAAATCAATCGATGTGTGTGAATAAAATAACTTGTGGGGGAGAATACAAAAAACACAACAAACAAGGAAGAGAGACTGCAGCACCGGCCCTGACCTAAAGCGGTGGGTGCAGCTGCTTTAGGCCCAAAAAAACTAAGCAAACATTAGGGGGCCATCCCTATATAAAACATTTACCTAATACATAGTATATACTTGTATTTCCAAGATATGTCTGGCATCAGTGGTCAGCGTGTACTCTTGCTAACCAAGAGGTCTTTGGTTCAAAACCAATTAATTACCTGTTTTTGGCTGAACAATCTTTTTTTGTTGTTTTTCTATTGGATTAATCTAATGTTGCATTTTTTTTCTATTAGATCAACATATATATTAACTTTTTCGCCATGTTACTGAAGTCTAATGTTCAAAGCTTTTGCACACCATAAAATTACAATTTTTTAATTGTCCATTTTACCTCTAATTTTTTATATCAAATTCACAAATAAAATAATTTTGACTATAATTAAACCAATATGATTTATTTTTACTCTACAAACTTTGATTAAAAAATATTAAACAATTCTCTTATTGTCATAAATAGTATCTTACAATTGAAGTTAATAATATAATTAGTTTGAGAATGAGCGGCACTTGTTACGTTTGATTCCTTTTGAAATAATGCTATGAAAATTTGTAAAAGTTTGTTTTAGTTAACTTACGAATCTAAAATACCATTTTTTACTCTTTTTTTTTTACATATATTAGTCACCTATATTGAATTTCTTTTTTAACAAAAATTCGAGGGGCCTATTTTCAAAATTGCTTTAAGCCTCTATAATTTCAAGGCCGGCCCAGAGAGAGAGAGAGAGAGAGAGAGAGAGAGAGAAGTCAACAAATAATGCAGAGGAGCAAGCCAGCTCTCGATCGACAGAAAACGCAGTGGAAATGGTAAAGCAAGAGCATCCACCAGAGAGAAAGTAAAGTTGATTTGAAGCAAAATTAATGCATTTTGGAGATGCTGTGGATATGTATCTCTCACCTTTGCAGACTAGGAATGGCAATTCAAACAAACTCCATCCGCCGGCCCTAAATTTCTTGCCCACTTGCACTATTTATAGAACCAAAAATTTCAAATGGAATAGCATTCCAGATTAATAGGCTCTTGATTGAGAGAGGAACCACCCAAGTTGTACCCCACCACTCCAAAATTTCCATACATCCGCACAGTGCAATAATAGATTATTAGAGGACTCACTAGAAGACATCATTCATTGCTATGCGTATTGTGCTGCAATGAAATAGGCGGCACATGCTTTGCCAATTGAGATACTTTGCAACACATGAACTTGCCTATTGATTGCTTAGGCTGCTTATGGGTTTCCATCACGTTGCCAGTGGTCCGGCTTTGCCAGAAGATTGTGTAGCAGCGCTTATGCGAGAGACGCAGTCGTGACGGCATTGTGATGCCAAAGACTTGTGCGGAATGTTGTGGCAGTAAAATCAAATGATTTTGAGAGTTTTCAATTTTTACTTGTACAAATTTCAAGGACCTTCTCTCAAGAAAAATAGTGATCCATGTAATCCTCAAATCAATAATTGCCCTGAATACCCTTCTTACCAAATTAGATGGATCCAATTTCGTCAAATTCAAATAATAAATACTCAATCAAGACATTTCCGCTTCAAGAGTTATCTCACACATTTAACTTTTCAAATCAAATTCAAACACAAAGAAAAGGTCATAATGTATGATTTAATTTTTTCATTTAGCATAGCCTGAGGTCAGTTCACAGACTCAAAGCAGGGCAAGCAGCCCCCTTCTACTACACTCGTGAAATCCACACCCCACTCTCACCTCACAAACTTGGAGAACAAAAGCATTTGGTGCTTGTCTTGGGCATTAATTCACACCATTCTTAATATTATTATTTTTTATCATTCGTCATTCCTAATATATTACATGGAGAAGGGAGACTCGATCCCAGTATGGGACATCTAAGAACTCTACCGCTTAAGCTAACCACCACTTGCACACTATTCTCAATACGTCAAGTAGTATCTTGTACCTTAAGACACCAACAGTAATAGAACTAGGTCGGTCGCACAATATTAGGTAATCAAACTGGTTTTGAAGGAATATGTAGCCATTTCATTCATAAAGTGAAAGCCTATCTTTGTAATTTGCCAGTAATTCAAACTCTCTGTTGTGACAAAAAGCTCCCAAGCACCCCTTGTGGAGCACTTAATTGTTATTTCCAACATTAATGGACGAAGGTTTTGATATTCCTGCAATATGCAGTGTTTTTGTAAAATTGTAAGACTTTCAAGTTGGTGTTTTGAAAACAGTAACGAGTTTGGTTGCAACTCATTTGAGGAAAATAAAAATTTCCAACTCCGTCTGCTCATAGCCATTCCAGGAAAGTAAAATTTTCCAACTCCATCCGCTAGAAACCGCTGCCAGAAACTTGAGAAAGCACAGAGTCGGTAACCACAATCCGGCATTTAGAGAAAAACAACAAAGAGTAACCGAAAAGACCAAGATCCATGCATTCAAATGACATGAGCGCTCATAAATCTTCCAGTCAACTAGATTCTAAGCACTCTAATTCCCAAGAGAGAGAGAGAGAGAAGATCTCAGCCTCTAAAACCTTGGATTTTCAAGTGCCACCACAAGAAGGGAAAACATTTTGCCTCATTAATGCCTTGTGATAATGCAGATTCAAAACAACAGACTCAATCACCCGGATCAAAATCTTTAAATCAACTACAACGGAATAACACAAACTAAGCAGAAATTGGAGTAACACTGTCCATATGATATTCCCAAAAAGTTAATGCTGTTTGAAAATGCCAAAAGAACTATAATTCAGAACTCGAAATATCGGTCACTACAGCCTTCCACTACCTCAAACAGCTGGTGCAGCTCCCTTCTTCCTCGGAGCTGCCTGGGCCCCTGGATGAACAACAGAGACCAACAAAGTCAGTAAAATATAGAAAGGATTATATGCTCTTTTTTTGGTTCTTATAAAGTACCATAAGCTTCAGTATCATCCCTGAGAAAAGTTTTGTTGGGATTTCATCTTTGTGATATCTTGATGGTTTCAATGTTACCTTTTCTGTCAACTCACTGACGGTAAACGTCAACATGGAGTAACAGAAGTCTATTTGGTGATGACGGGGACTCTTCACTAACATGAGGCCAGAAATGGCAGAATAATGGGTACAATAACATGCGTGGACTTTTCAATGGTATAATGATCTCTCTCCAACTTTTTTGATGGCAGAATAACAAGGCACAAATTGATTTTTGAGTCTCCCATTACACCCATTAACGGATCAAGTCTTAACTCATCTGCATATGCATCTTATCAAGTGCTAAGCTCTGCATCTTATACCAATTACGTTTTCAACACAAGTACACAACCACCAAAATCAGGCTCCTTTTCCTCCACTGCAAAAATAAATCATAAAACCTTTATTTCTCTTCTTCCTTTTCTTCTCCAGTGGAAAACCAGCAGCCTGCTAGCATAAGTTTTCAAGTTTTACTAGGGAGGAAGAAAAGGTATATGGGTATTGGAACCCTGAAGATCTGAGCACCGCCAATTGAGGTTGATGATGTAAATAAGGGAAAGACAAACAATTGAGAAACTATTTTGTCGGCGTCATTTGCGACTGTATTTTTGGGGCTTTCGGTGATGTGAGTTTCAAAAGAAAACCGTAGGTTATCTGTTAGCTTGTGAGGATGGATTGTGGAGTGGAATGGTGGTTGTGGTCAGTGCTTCTTTATTTTTATAAGCAATAGTGGCTAGCGGTTCTTACGGGTAGGTGGATGGAGACGGGTATTAAAAATTTAATTGAAGGTGGTTTGATGGGGGTAGCTGTGCCGTTGTAGTCGCAGGACAATATAGAGCGGACAAAGAGTCGGGAAGACAGGTATTTGACATTTTCGGTTCGCCGTTCTGGGTTAACCACATCAGCTGGCTCCAACACCCTCTTACAGGTCACAGTTTCCTAAGTCCACATAAGGTCCTTCCATCAATCAGGTCACAGTTTCAATTATAACATTGAAACAGTTAAGATAATCCAAGGATTAATCGAAACGAGTAACATATCAGGGACGATTTTGACACTTGTGGTATTCAATAAGGACCAACAAATATATAAGCCTTGAAAAAAAAGGGAGAGGAAGAATATGCATGACACATGCATTTGGATGTGAATAATATTAGATACAGATGCATACATAAAAAAAATTAATCACCTTCAATGAAGCCACTCTTAAATCTGCGAGGTACGTTGCGCAAGTACCTCATACGACCCGTCCCAGTTGTCTTCCTACGGATCGCCTTCTCACTCCAGTTATCTGAAATGCAATTAACCCGAGTCAGACTGTAGGAGATCGATACAAGATGCTGTAAGTTTAGGCAGTTAAAGTTTGGGGCCTGTGGGCTACAAAAATCAGTTAGCTGTTGTACAGTACAAGTCACTTGTCAGCATGGGCATTTAGAAAGGAATCCGAATATGGTAGGTCAGATAGGTAGCTGGGTAACAAAACTACTAAGTTTGTTCTATTCTACAAATTTCCCATATAGGTTGAAATTTATGTTATGATTAAATAATCACAATAAATCTCCATAAATCTACTATGGTCCCTTTACATCCATGTACTTTATCTCGTCCCAAGAAATTTCCCATTAGTTTGTCGACAAATTCATTTCTTTTAGTTTGGCCACCATCTGTCAAGATCCTAGTTCCGCACCAGATTGTAGACTGTATACTTTGTAATTCATTGTGAAGAATCAGCAAACAAATATTCTCTAGCTTTCTCTTGTTTCGTATTCTGTTAACACCTATATCGCTCTACATGTGATTAGAACAACAATGACAAAAGTCGTGAATGATCCTGGAGATGCAAGTTACGCAACATAGTTTGTATTCAAAAAGGACACAGTCAATTGGTTTCAATTCCTTAATCTGAACATCTCCAGCAAACTTAAAATGCACTGCATCAATGGCAACCACAACAGATTAATCTTTGGCAACAGTAAGTACTACTCCAGCATTTTTATTTTCTAATCCCAAAACTCCATTACCTACTGACAATAAAGATAGATTCAAGATGTCGTACAAAAGGCCAAAACCAAAATTCAATCAGCAAAAATGGATTCCTTGGGTAATTTAGATTGTATTCGTTTGTCCTGTCTCTTAGATCCAAGATTCAACAAAACCTCTAGTACGGTAGTACCTATCCCTAATTTCAGGCCGTGGAAGCTAAATGCAACAAAATACTAGTCTGCCTCAATCAACAGGTAAACATGCAATCATGCTTTCAAAGTAAGACATCACAGCAAATTCAATTCTATGTCGGGATATAAGCTGCATGATCTCAAAAGAGAACTACTAATATATTGATCATTTCAAAGAAATACGCCTTTCGGTGTGAAAGGCAATTATGAAGCTGGCTAACAGTTTTATTTTTCTAAACTACCCCAATTAATAATCAAAGAAACTGCAAAAAAGTGGGAAAAAACTACCACCCCACATTTTTTCTTTCCCCTTTTCTACTTTCACTAGAGATTAATTCCAATTCAAGATTTTCCTCTTTAAAAATATTTTGCATAACACGACTTCCACACACATCGCCTGTGCCCGGGGTGTCTAGTGTTTATAAAAGACAACAATGTAGTGCTAAATTGCTCTGATAAAAAAATGGACAGAGGCTTACTGCAATTGGTAATACTATTGATGATCATTAACAAGTGTTTCAAACTCGAAATGCATATCTATATACATACATAGATCCAAACACCTATATAGATAAACAAAAATAGACAGATAGATATCTATATACTTACATTTCCTCTTACGGGCAGCGGGGAAAGCACAAGCGGAGCATCGGCTCTTCTGGAGATGAAAACTGCGGCGGCCACACCTCACACAGAGTGTGTGAGTCTTGTTCCTCCTCTTACCGAAACTCCCTGTTCCCTTCCCCTGTTCATACAATCACGTTTTAATATGTATAACCTAGATATAAATATCTGGAGAGAGAGAGAGAGAGAGAGATTACCATTGTTGCGCAGCTGCAGAAACCCTAGTCTTCTGAGCTATTGGAGAAGAAGATGAAGGGCGGTCGTGGAGACGGAGCTTATATATGTGTGAATAAATGAGGCAAATAGGGTGTTTAGGGTTGGCCGAGTTGGGCCTTGAGAGAGATTGGGCTTTCAGACGAGTTGGGCTTGAAACGACATGGTATCTAGAAAACCCGGTATTGATATAAAAAAAACCGAATTGTTCAAATTTTGTTTGAAAACTCAAAAGAGTTTTAAAAAATATATTGAACCGATCTTGAGTAGTTTGAATTTTTTAAACATTGTAATCCTAATGAGCCGAGCTGTCGTTTGCTCGAACTTAATTTGAGTTTTTAATGAGTGAACTTGAACTTGAGCAGTTTGATTCGTTTATTAGTCCCACAGCCTTCGTCATATTTAGACAGTTCATTTTGGGCCCAATCTAATGGGCTAGCTACTTGTTGATCAAGGAAGGCCGGGCATAAGTTCTTTATGTTCGGCCCAACCTCTCATGACAGAGAATAAGCCCAGGTTTCATGAACCATGAGGTGGATGGACTAGGGCTGTAAGTTTGTAACCCGAGTTAAGTTGCTCGAGTTTTTTTTTCTTTTTTTTTCCAGACATAGGATGTTAGTAGAGTTAGATTCCTACAGTAGGTCAACGTCGCTTTATCGCTTTAAACCTGAGACCTCACACATTGGTACGTAAATGTTCACTCACGCCCGCTTGAGTTACACCTAAATGTCCACTCACGACCGCTTGAGCTACAACTCCGAATCGAGTTTAGCACTTTGTTCAACTTGATAAAAGCTCGTCATGTTAGCAAAATGGAACTTGAACGTTACTTGAGAGCTCATGATCCGATTAATTCATGGAAGTTTACTTGGGATAAGCTAAGGGCGATTTATACAGGTCGAATTTGATACACAACAAAAAAGAGAGAAACTTACAGCGAAAAATTAACATGTGGCCTAAATGGTGGAGTGGTCACCCCACAATAATCTAAACCACTCATTGATTTTTCTTTTTCTAACGTGAAGTTGTAGTGGAAGTTTTTCTCTTAATTCTTACTATTAGATTTGGGTCAAATTTGTACGTTTATATCGTTAGTTTTGAGGAGCCGGAAAATGGTTTTTTCCGTCGTCTTATATTAATTTTTTGTACTTCATAAGTATAATTTTCTAATTTCACTCGCCGAGCTTACCGATGTGCTGTAAAAACTAAGAAAAAATACCGTGCAAAAAATCGAAAAAATTTAGGCCAGAGGAGCCCTTAAGTTATCTTGGTGAAACATGCACAAAAAGTCGAAGTTGCTATAAGAATGGGAGAGAAAAGTCAAGAGGGGACCTTGGTTATGGAAGACTAAGCTGGCCTTTGAAGGATGATAGGAACTTGTCCCTATTATGTAAGACGAAAATTTATTCGGTGGTCCAGAGGTACTGTCACGTGATATTCAGTGCCTCAAAACCCTCATCCACCACACATTCGTATGGGACTCTGAACTAAATGTATGAGTCTCGCATGAATGTGTGGTGGAGAAGAGTGTTGGGTCACTGCGCAGCGGTGCCCTAAAAGCCTATGTAAGACTCTCTCTCACACGCACACATATGGGCACAAATGTGTCTCTAGTAGTAGTCCTTCAAAGCCTTCTTATCCCTGCTTTCAATCACCCATCTATCTCTTATCCCTGTTTTTCTACCATCCTCTTTGAAAGATGGGGGTCCATACAGCTACCCTTATAAATGCCATGACAAACTTCCAGTCCCCCCCATTGTATTGCACGCCAAAAGGCATAATTTTGGGTCCCAAATACATTCTGTTTATTTGAAGAAGTTTTAGTCTTAAAATGAGTCATTCAAGTTGTATCGGTAGCCGGCGGTTTTGGGCCGGTGGTTTTGATTAATAATATTTCTCTGTCTTTACCCAAAAAAAAAAAAAAGTCATTCTAATATGTATTGATGAAAACACATTAGTACGTGATCATTTTAGGTAATCGCCTAGAACAACTCAAAGAGGATTCGTTCAAGTGGTAGAACGGCTACACAGGTAACTGTCTTCCAAACACAAGTCTCTAGTTCGATTCCAACACCAAAGGTGTAGTCTTTTCGACGGAGAGATTCTCTGGTGAATTTTCTATTTTGCTTGACAGGCGTTTGACCAGACCGAGAAAGGAATAATCGACTTACACGTGAACTAACCCAGACATGCCTTTCTACCACATTCACCCAATACTATACCTATTCCAGATGCTGGTATAGAGGAACCTTGTAAACAAAGGACAAAATCTTAGGATTATTATTGTATGACAGCAAAATGCCTAATTGCAAAAGTAGGCTAAGGATCCTTAATCATTAGTAGGTTCAAATGGGTCCAAAAAATGGCTAAAGAAAATCAAAGTAGTAGTTGCAAAAAAGCATGAATACATTAAGCTTTCACCAACCCACCAGGACCCTTTTTAACTTATTCCTCCTAATCAATGCCTCTCCCCTTTCAACAGCATGTAGTCAAAAATGAGATCAACAATAATCATTGGATTCATAATTCCCTTAAACAGAGAAATCCCTACCAAAATGTTTCCGTGAGTACAAAACACATTGCAGTCCTACTTGGAGCTCAAAAGCTAATACTCTCTCACCGTCTGATCGCGTTGTCGTGTAATCTGATGGTGGAGAGAAAGAGAGAGAGAGGGGAGAGACCCTCAAATTGAAATGGGAGCCAAAGCAGAAGACCTTTTATCACCATGAATTCAGTACCCTTTTGTCTCAGGGCGACGGCAAGAAGCTTCAAGGGTCTCTCTCTCTGAGCTGTATAATTGAACAAGTTTCTAGGGAGGAAAGAAGCCAAACAAGCACTGCAAATTTCAGAGAGAAAGAGAGAGAGAGAGAGAGAGAGAGAGAGTATCTTGATAAAACAAAATTTCAGCCACAAATGCTGCTAAGGAAAGCCGTTCAGGATACCAAGATTTTCTTTCACAAAACTCTCCAAAATCTCAGGTCATTTCTCTTTGGGGGGTACCAAAAACTACCCAAATCCAGTCCACTCAACCCCAACAGCCAAAATATGCAACAGTTGGATGATTTCTACAAAGACTTTTCTGAGGTATGGGAGTCTGATAATGAGAAGATGAAGAAGAATAAGAAGACTTTAACGTATTCCAAAGAGCCGGTGGACAAGGAGGGAGAAGAGCGGCATTCACTGATCAACAAGGATGAAGACAGAGAAATGGAAGTAGCGAAAATGGGAAGTAATTCGCGTGAAGGCAAGAGAGGGGAGCAGTTTCCTTCGATTTCGAATGAGGGTTATGTGTTGGCACAGAAGATGAAAGAGTTAGAAATGATGGATGTGAATGATGTGGATCATGTGTTGGATATAGAAGAAGTGCTCCACCTCTACTCCAGGCTTAAATCCCCGGTCTACCTTGACATTGTGAACAAGTTTTTCGTGGACATGTACTCTGAATTCTACCTTCCACAGCCGTCTACAAGCATTGACAATTCATCGCGGAAACTCGGCCCTTTGAAGTTCTAGACATTTCCAATCGATTTACTTCTTCCCAGTGCACACGACTCAATATCGCTCTATTGATTTCTTTACTTGTCCTGTATGGTGTGTCTTATGTGAATGTATGTACTTGAGTGTGATTTGCTCTAGTGTGTTCCTACTTCCTACTAATAACTCAACTCTTTGAGACCAAGAGTTCATGTCTCTCTCTTTGCCAAGACCATATGTGTTTTCGGTAATGTTAATAACATCTCCATGAAAAAGCTTCAAAAACCCTCATCCAAGTGCATGTTACATAGAATAAAACCTTTTTACTGATTTTTTAATGAAGCCAAATAACACCCATGAGAAACCGCAACCATTTCCGCCATTTAATGAACAATGACCAACATTTATGTAAAGAGAATATGCAATGGACAAGAATGCTGAACTAGTGGTGTCCAACAAATTGCAGTAAGTTCTTCAAGTTTACTTGACAGGAACACTACAAGTGAAAGAATATGCAATGTGACAAGCAGGTTGAACTAGTGGCTTACATAAAGGCAAACTATCTTTTAACAGCTATGAACAAATTTCTACCATTCTCCTCATTTAACAGACAACTACTAGAGATATGATTCATCGCATATAAACTGATAGCCGAAACTACAAAACTAGAATGAATCTCTTTCTGAGTATCCAAAACATTCCAGACTACTTCAATGACAGTAACACTTGATGTGGGAGAATATCGACTGTGAAAAAGCAGGCCGAACTAGTGGGCATATACAGTGGGAAACTACCTTAACAGCTATGGAAAAATGTCAAACATTAGTGCCTTTTGATGAAGAAATACTAACATATGATTCGTGGTATATAAACTGATAGCTGAAACTACAAAACTGCAAGTCTACAATAAATCCCCTTTGGAATTTCCAAACCTTCCACACCATTCCGTGAGACAGAAACAAACTCCCTCTCTCATGCGGTCTTTGAACAACTGATCCGAACCTGGCCTGTTGGAGCAATCAGCACTCCGAGATTGGAAAGCTTCATCATTGCTTTGGCAAAGTCCCGTCTGAACAAGGAAGCATCTGAGGCATATGCTCTAACCCAAGTCTCAGTTTCTTCACCAAGTGCCAGCTGCTGATCGACGTAGAGGATTCCTTTTCCCTCAAGTAGGCTACGATAGTATAAGGTGCCAAAACCCAACCCCTTCCCTCCATAGTCCATCTCCACTCTTGGCACCTGTGGTGAGGACGGTGAAACTGGGTCCACAACAGAAGATGGTGACAATGATGGGCATGGTGATGATGGTGACGGTGACGGAGATGGTGATGACGATGGTGATGGTGATGGTGACGTCGAGGGCAATGGTGATGCTGATGTGTGGTTATTGTAGCATCTTGATCTCAGGAGGTTTAGGAATTCGATATCCAGGGTTGGGTCAGGCTTATTGGTCCCATCAAAGTTGTAAAGCCTGCTGAGGAAGAATTTGCAGTGAATTCTTCCAATGCTGTGAGCACCTATTGCCAGAAAAATCAAGTAAGAAACCCAAGTGTTAGATCATTGGCAAAAGCTGAGCCTCTTCAGAAAGATCTAATAAGACAAACACTTTCTGTCATACATATTGGACTAGAACAAGATTAGAAACAAGAAAATTCACCAGATAGGTATGATTGAATTCTCCTGACCCTTGTCAGAGAACTCATTAACAAGAAAAGGGTAACAAATATCAACAATACTCGATTTCTGAAAAATGAGATAATTATTTGATTACGCGCAAAAGGAAAATCGCTGTCTGTGATGTGGACAACGAAAATGAAGAATACAGTTACGTAGCTGAAAAATGAGCGACCCCAATCTCATGCAATGAGTTGTTTCGGTTGACAAGAAACAAAATTCACCAAAACCAATTTCTATGTTATCTTCACTTAGGTGTTTAAACATTTTCTTCGCCCCTTATATGCCAGTAAATTTTCAGTTTTCTTGATCATGGCATCTTTAAAAGGGGAAAATATGTGATACTGTACTTTTCTTGAGTTCCATTGACAAAGCAAATACAGCAATTGAAACAAAAATTAGCCCATCTTAATCCAGCATAAATAAGAGAGAGAGTTGGAGATGCATTAAACTGAGGAGAATGAGGGTTCAAACCAATTGGCAAAATAACTACCACCGTGGAAGATAAAGATACAATGCACTGAAAAGACCAAAACCAGTAATCTCTTTTCAGGGAGAAAACTGTGGAAAATATGTGAGAAAAGAAATATTGGTACCTAAGAGACTGACTGTCTCTTGTTCATTAAATCCCCTCAATGCAAATGCTGCCACGGTTTTTGAGAGATCATCGAAGGGAGTAGGAAGATTGTACGTCGCAACTTCTGAGAAAGACATAGTGCTATCTCTCCTTCCAGTTTGCAGAGGGTAGAATGGACCACCAGCCTGAATTTCAAGGTTCAGACCTAATTTAGATGTGGAAAAAATCACAAACACACACACATGCACAGAGAAAAACTTACCAGAGCAACACTCTCTCTTGTAGCCAAAACAAGAATATCAGCGCAAGAAACTAGGCCAGGGCAAGCTTCTTCGAGGTCCGATTTAATGATGTCGATTAGGTCAAAGCCCTTCAAGGTTTCGTTTGGAGGAGACTCTTTCTCACTGTCAACTCCATCAATGGCATCAAGTAAAACAGAAGCATCACAACCCTGAAACAAAACAATTAGAAAAAACAACCCAAATGGCATTAAGACCCATCTTGGAATTAGAATGGATTTCACAAAGTTGTGGAGAACTAACTTCTTCTAAATACCATCCACGGATGAAAAATGAATTAACAAAAAACGTAAACAATGAAAGACAATATTAACCTCGCAAAACCGAGATCAGATGGCGAATTTAACAGAAAACACAGATGAATACCAAGACAAAAGAACAAGATCTCCGTGAAATTGATGAATGTCGAATTCTGAATCAAAATACTAACAACGAATAAATCAGAAAACCCTAATCAGATGGTAATTAAACAAAAAACCCACATCGGTATCAAGAAGGAAGAACAAGAAATTCACGAAGTTGCAGAAAACAAACAAATTCTAAATCAAAACCCACGAATCAAGAACGAAATCAGAAAACCCTAATCAGACCGATACTAACGAGTAAGAACACGAAACTTCACAGAAATCACAAAATCCAGATCAATATCAGTAATAAAGAACTAGAGATTTCACCTCAATGAAGCAATCATGAAACACTAAGCGCAATAGCCACGGAGCGACATCGGAGTGCCGATTGTAGAGATCTTGAACCCTCGATCGGATGATTTTCTCCGCTTCCGGACAAGACTCACGGTAGAAATCGTACTCGAGCGAGCTCGAAGAATCGCCATAGAAATCGTAGCCCGAAGAAGAATCGCCAACCTCTTGGAGTTTCTTGGCCTTGGTGGACAAGAACGGGCGAGGAATTGTTGAAGCCGAACTCGATGGAGACCGAGTGATTGTGGGGAAACTTTTCTTGGTTTCAGCATTTTCTTTCTTTAGAGAGATCAGTACGCACATTAAGAACACCAGAAAGCTCATTTTTCTCATGAAATCCATCTCTAAACAGTTGAAGCAATGCAATCAAAGCTCTCTCTCTCTCTCTCTCTCTTGATGAGAACTGAGTTGCAGAATGGGACTGGAGAGGAGAGGAAGAGTCGGTTATGAATGTAACAATTGGGCGGGAAGAGATAAGAATGAATGACGGAAAGACCTTCTAACTGACAAAAAGACTGAATGACGGAATTACCCTTCTAACTGAAAATTAGTTTTAACATTGTGGCTTCAATGTTCAAGTGCATAGTAGTATTTTGTGAGAGAATGAATAGTCTCGTACAACGCAATATGTTAGTTTTGAGTTTAAGCCACGAATTGGAACAATAACGCCACTTTTCTCATTCCAAGGTCAATATATTATGCATATTATTACACTAAAACAATACAAAGGACTCGGGACAGTGTGGTTCTGCGGTTAAGGGATTTGGGGCTTTGGGCAGGTCTAGTATTTCAAAGACGAGTAAATAAAATTAATTGTACAGTTAATTTATAATAATTGATTTTAAAACTAAGGTCGTTACAGTGTGAGAGTGTGACTACTGGCGTGAAAATTAAGAGATGTTGAAACACTGAAATTTTGCACAGGGCCTCAGAGAGAGCCACAAAATTTCATTATTATTTTTTCAATTTATTGGGTAAATTTTGAAATAAAATTGGGAATTCAGAGATTCTTCACATTTTTCATTTTTGTAGGTTGGTCAAGTAAATAGTTGTCTCCTGGTTCTCTCACAAGTCACAAGCAAGCTCGGCAAAAACGTTTGGGGTTTAGGGCTATAGATAACTTCTAGACCTCTTTGGACTAACTTTCTAACTCTCCCACTAACCAAATCCCACTAATGTATATCGAATGGCAGAAAGAAAAAAAAATGTAAGACAATGCAGTAGAGCTTAGTTTCAAATGGAATCACTCGTAAATGAAATACTCCACATTTGAATGCAGTACTCGGGTGTGATCATGGCCGTTGGATTTAGCAAAGATCATTAGTACATAATTCGCTTGACCAGCAGCTATTTGTGAAAAAGAATTTAAACATTGAATCAAAACTCATTTACCTCAATATAAATGTAATTGTAGATGTTCATTTATCTTCACTGTAACATAATTTTTCGCGCAGTTAAATTTTTCAACTAACTCTGAGAGATGAACAGTTATCAAAGGGAGCTCGGGAATGACCCACAAAAGATCCCAACGACCCCAACCACATCCCTGAAGAAGCTGCTGGATGCCTAGATATACAGCATGAACCATCACAAATAGTACTAGTACCTTTTTGTTGCAAATAACTCAAATTACCCTCTCTTTTTTTGGTTATTCGTCATTCCTAATCTATTTACATGAGAGAGAGGGGGAATGTGACTCGATCCCAGGATGCAGTGTGGGACATCCAAGAACTCTACCGCATGAGCTAGCCACCACTTGCAAATTAACGTTTCAAAGGGCAAATTGGTGTGCGTCTTTGTCAGTTATGCAAACTCAAATCAGCTAGTCAATAATAACAGTTGAAGAACTGAACAGAAACATTTCAAAAGCCAAGAATATCCACTTTTATCATGAAGAAGCTTCAAAGCTTTACAAAATCATGCAAAATAGCATGTAAATCATAACCTTATGTAATTGGGTGAAACAAAATAGACAACAATAATGATAATAAATAAGAAATGAGGCCAATGCCAATCCAACAAGGAAAACCAAAGCCTCTGAAAATTTGGGCCGTATATGGAAGAAAATTGAGGACAGAGAAATGATCGCTCCCCAAGAATCCAAATCTCGACTTGGCCACATAATAAGTTAACAGTGAATCCAAATTGCTATCTGGGAAGATCTTGCAACAATGATCTTCAAATGTGACACCTTCACATGCCAATTCTATGTGCACTACCATACAAGATCTAGTAACCAGAAGAAGAAACTAGAACATTGTGTTCCTTCAACCGTCGCTGAAAATGAGCCAAGCGGTTTTGAAGTTTCAGAATGCCAGCGGCCTTCTGGGATAAGATTGCATTCAATCTAGAGACATAATTGTCCAATTCATTTCCTGGTTGGTCAGCCTCGACCAACAAACCCATCTCCTGCAAAAGTGAACACCGTATGTAAAATAATAACAAATCTAAAAGCGTATTCATGCAGTGTGCTATGCCAAACGAAGGTAAGATCTCAAAAGTGGATCAACTAAAGAAAATAGCAGAAAAAAAAAACTGGAAGTTAACTAACGGAAAATTTAAGAAGACAAAAACAAGTTATTATTCAAGAGCAATAATCCCTTTCTTTTTGTCCACAGATGACACCATAACTATTCAAGATATCTATTCTAATATATAAAGGGGAGCACCAGTTTGGTGTAACCCAATTTTGAAGCCTGTCACAAAAGTGTTTTCCAAAAATGCCCCTAAAAAATGTTTAAGTTGCTCTTTAAACACTGCGAACTACCTGGGGTAACAAATGTATAACCCTACCCACTCTAACTGTCTTGCCCACGCCTTCTAACTGCCACACAAAAAAAAAAAAAAAATTAACACTTTACGTGGCCTTTGCACAAATAACTCCCATGTAACTGCCCCAGGCAGTTTTTACAATCCCATTTCCTCCACTACATTCCAAACCATCTCCTTTCTTCTTCTACGAGACCATCTCCTTTCTCCTTTGTTGCTGTTCGTAATAAAGGCCGGATGGGTGGGAAGAGAGGAAAGTGTGTGTGAGGGAGGGAGATGCAATCGACTTCATTTTTTGGTGGGTTTGTAGCACCTCCATTTCTCTCTGCAAAAATTGAAGATGGCCTTCAACGGAAGAGATTCACATGGTGATGGCGATAGAATACTTGAAGAAGTTGGGGAGAACTATTTCCATCCCGATTTCAAGGAATACATGCTTAAGGAACAACTCAAATGGTAGTGATGTGAACTTGATTACTATGGGGTTTCTGATTTTAGATCGGTTTTCTGGAGCGAGTTTTCTGGAGCGAACAAGACCACGAGATCTCACCCTCTCTCTCTCTCTCTCTCTCTCTCTCTCTCTCTCTCTCTCTCTCTCTCTCTCTCTCTCTCTCCCAAAGTCTTATTTTGCTTTCTTCATATTTTTGGCTCAACCTCTATTTGTTGTTTACAGAGAAACATCAGACATGCTCTCCAAAAATCGATATTATCTTATAAGTTAGTTGGGTGCCTATTTCAATTTTGGGCAGCCACGACAACATTGGAGAGGCGGACTTTGCTTACAACTCAATACCAACCTTTTGCTCTTAGTAGAACAAATTTCTCACATCAGAGACACTGGCTTTGTGAGTATCGGATGCAGATGTGTAGGGAGTATAACTGCTTCTACGCAGATGTAGTAAGTGGAGAAGAACAACTTGGGCTTCCTGGCCGTGTCTTCCTCCATAAATCTCCTGAATACACTCCTACTGTGAAATATAACTCTATTAAAGAGTATCCACAATGAGACTGTGCTCTACGTTGTGACATAGATAGTTCTTGGGCTGTGCCAGTATTTGAACATTCCAGCCAGACCTGTGTTCGCGTAATTGAGATGGTGTCTCTGTTTCACACGTCTTCGTGTTGGTTTAATGAAACTTTCCTCTGCCAAATAAATGATACTGTAGTTTTCAGGTTTGTCAACAATCGAGGCATTTGTTGAATATTGAAAAGTGAACTTGCACATGCGTTGCGTGTGCCCGGCCTCTATTGATTTCTATTGTTGTTTATTTGTCACAAAAAATATAATGGGACACACACGCGATTAAACAATAAGCCGGAAGCTTTTGTTCAAAATTTTTTAGTCAATGTCCGACTGCCACACGCATCGCGTGTGCCCCGGCCTCTAGTATAAGTAAAAGCAGGCCGCAGATGATACCATAACTATTCAAGATATATAAGTAAAACCCTGATTCAATAAAAGATGAGCCAAGAAAGTCTATAGCAAACCTCTCTAACTATATCCATTGTCTCCTCCACTTGTTTCCTATGAGAATTAACAAGATCTTCCTCTTCCTGATACATTGAACACAAGGCACAACAGTCAAAACACATACCTAGGATGTGTATATCTAAAGCGAGCCACAGATGTCAAAAGATCCGACCTTAGTTGATAATTCTCCTACCATTCTTACCTTCAAAAGGGCATTCAAATCATCATCAGAATGAAAGTTTTTTGTCTCGAATTTTGGAGGGTCCTTCCAGTTTGTCTGCCCATTGGACCTTCTCATTTTATCTTCAGAGTTTGAAATATTATATGCTTCAACTTTCCCACTTTTCTTCCATAATGGTTTCTCTGGTTCTTGGAACTCTTCTGAATCATCAAATTCCTCTTGATCGGTATTTTCAGGCCATGAATCAGCTATATCATCTTCATAGGTCGTCCCAGATAATGGCATTGTTGTCGATTCCTTCAGGTTTAAGGTGGATGATAACATATCTTTCTTGGAGTTATTCCCTTTCGAAAGGCTCTTCACCCTAAGAGGTCAATCTTATGAAGTATGAACAAACTCACACAGGAATAATTGGAGAGATTTTACATATCAAATGATAATTTTACCTGTCAGCATATCTTAAGGTATTAAGAGTATGTTCGCAAGATCCTTCATTCGGAGAAATGCAAGAGATCATAACAGTCCGAGAGTCTCCAACAAATGAGTCTCTTAGAACTTCAGTTAATTTACTGCCTCTGAAAGGAATATGACCCTGATCATTGTCCAGCGCCCTGATGCATTCTTTCAATGCAAGCAAGCTTTTATTGATCTCAGCACCTTCCATTCTGCATTAGATATTTTATGACACCTTAGATAAAACGTAGTGTCACAAGTTTGTTATGCAGGAGCAGGTTTGGGATCGTCAATTGAAAAGACTAGAGATTGAGGGCATCTGAGAGCATCAACATAATATCATACAAATATTCAACATATTGTATTACGTACTACTTTTTTCAGAAGATTATTAGGTGTGTGCAATACTAATCCTAATCATAGAAATCACGTTAGCTTTCTGGCTGAAGTCTCCCATATCCGTCCGAAGGTTGCAGCCTCAATACCCGATGCAGTTAATTTTAATAGCTTTTGAATTGTTTTGTACCACCTGGCCTCAATACCTGATGTAGTAAATTTTAATAGCTTTTGAATTGTTTTGTACCACCAGACACTATTTCTGTATCACTAGCGACCCAGCCTCATTAAACGGTAAGCCTTCTTTTTTGGTGCTTCGGAATTTTAAAAGGTAAGCCACGCGCATTGTTTCCTTAGTGTTTAGGGAACTCAGGAATTCCGCAGCATGAATTCCAGAATCATAGATACTAAGTCGTGAATTTAGCATGCATTCGCAAATAACCCGTGGATCCACGCTTCTAGTGTGCATGCCCCACCCTTACGTGGGGAATTGTGTGACTTCGGATAAAACATAAAAGCTATTGAATCAGCATCACAAAGCTATCTATCTTCAGGAAAACAGTAATTTAGTGTTTCAGGGGAAGCCCAAGTTAGACCCCACAGGCCACAGTCCTGCTTCAAAAGCTATAATGACACGAGGCTCTAGCACTTCATCTAAAGATCCAATCTAAGTTGCATGAAAGGGTAAGAGAGAATGGAAAAGATAAGAGAATGGCCACAATAGCATAGGTAAGAGCACAGCAACGGAACAGATGAAAGGCGCAACAAACCATAATAGAAGATTAGAGAGCAAAAAATGAAGAAAATTTGAGAGTAAAATCGGACCTCTACAAGAATGTTCATGTAAAAGTTCTCTAGCATTTCCATACAAAATGTGTCATTTTGCCAACGAATCGTTTGATTTTGACAACTTATTGTTACTCAACAGGTTTAAGCTTTCCATTAAAGAAAGATTAAGATACGGTAGAGGGGAGGGGAATAAGCTCCAAGCCAAGTGGTCAAATTTACCATCTCAAAATGACCTGTTGATGTTACAATTTCAAAATTGGAGCACCTTAATTCACCAGATCCAGCATCAAGTGTCTCAGCTACAGTGCTCAAAGGTTTGTATTTTTACCTAAGAGGAACAAGAAAATTTAAAATCGCAGTAATGTAAACCTTGTTTGCTTGTCGTTGTCAGTTGTATCTGCACCGCGTTCACTTCCAGCAAGGTCTATGAAGGAAAGTTTGCCAACAACTCTGGGAGGCTTAGTTTCACTACCATCGGCTGACCTTTTAACCGCTAGCTGAAGTATGGCATGTGACCGTGAGGATTCCTCATTTGCACCAGTCGTACCTGTACTTCGTGTAGCATTTCCTCTCTCAATAAGCTCCTTGATTGTCTCCACATCTGATACTTTGTACTCTTGCAAACCCACAATGCAAACTTGCTGTTTACCATCCTCTCTCATACAAAGTTTCCTGCACAACAGAATTAAATTTCATGAATACCTATAACTCTATAGTCTGGTTCCTGTCCCTGGTAAGGTCTGATTGTTATCTGCAAGTCTTGTTTTGACAGCAGGAAGGTGAACTTTGCAAAATATGCAGGGTACCTAGAAAAAATCAGGATGTGGAAACTAAACTTACTTTCGATCATTGAGTAGATCATACAGTTTTCCCCCGTATATCTCAAAGAAGCTGAAAAACAATTGAAAGCCTTGGTTACGGTAAGTATGGTGCATCAGCCTCAAAATATCCCGAGACGCCTTGAGGGGCAACGGTTTCATAGTGTAAGTTTTCCCACTTCCTGAAAAAGTTAACAAACAATCAATGAAAGCTAAATGGAGTATAATTTCAATCCAATACCATAATAAGAAGGGGAGAGGGAAGTAGATATCTGACAGTACATAATACATGCCCACGTGAGAAAGAGATTCGCCACAAATTCATTGGCTCGAAAAGGAAAAGGAAATTTTTTTACAAGTGTAAATGCTAAGTCTTTTTTTGTGAGACGTGCTGAGAAATAATTACTGATTCCCTTAAAACTAATAAATTAACATAGAGAATCCAAGGCTCCAAGTACGGAATTGAAGAAGCCCATGTTTGTCTTCTGCAAAATCTCAACCATGACTAGGCAATCATCAAATGGTGTTAAATCAGAGCAAGTTGGCAGTTTCGATAATAAATATGACACAAAGTGAATACTAATAGCATAACGTAAAATGAACGATCTGAGCACATAGTTGAGATTTGTGATTAAGAGTCCAAGTTGATAAGTGTCAGTTTATGAAGTTGAGTGTATATGTGATTTTCGACAGGTGTTTGTCGTAACATAACAAATGGCCATGATTCTTAGACTCTTAGTGGTAAGGTAGGAAGTTTACAACAGCATCCTTAATGATGTGAATGAAGTCATTTACCAGTTTGTCCATACGCAAAGCAAGTTGCTTTGGTGCGCTGAAAAATTATTGGAACTATGGGCTCTACAGTTTCACGATACACCTGTGTTTCCACCAAACAAAGACAAAGATAAACAAATGGTCTGGGAATTATTTCCATCATGCGATCAAAAAGTACTTCATTGTTTTATTATCATTTCTAATGTTTTAATCATGCACTCACCTCATCATTTGAAACTTCCTCATTCAGCACAGCATCAAAGACAAATTCGTGATTTTCCACATATTCTGTTAGGTCAACCTGCAGAATGTAGAGAGTCAAAACTTTCAACGTACGTGATGTTTGAAGATTTTCTACATTAAACACGCAATAAGTGGGATGGACCAATGGGTTAAAACTTAAAGCCAATACAAGAGGAGAATGAAAAAAAAAAAAGAATGTGTACATATATCTTATTCAGGACCATGCAAATGCATTCGAGGACAACCAGAACCACTGAATTAAAATATTGTTCAAAATATGTACACCGTTATGAGGAAAGATTAAATCATTTTTTGGACTCAATGTGGGATTGCAAATGCACAAGCATAAATTTTCAGAAATAGTTCCTGCAACTAGAACTTAAACCGTCCTAGCGATGATGCATTTCACTGAAAGTCTGAAACTAATGACTAATCTATCCACTTAATGACACTTAAAATCAGATATCGACAACAGTAAAACTGGGGTTGTATAAAATGGAATCAAACCCAAATAGACAAGGCCATTAATAAGAGCATCAACGACCGAAGTTATCCGGACAAGTAGGAAAAGTAGCTAAATAATGATGTACAATGTAGAAATAGCAAGCACTACGCAAACAAAAACACTGACACTTACCTTAAGTTTAGTCTCGTGGACTGCTAGCGAGCTGGAATGTGACTCTATAGTTATGATGTCTTCCTCATTCTTTGCCAACTCCTTTTTGTTTAGAGGCCTCTTGCGCACCTGCAACCGAGCCATCACTAGCTTATTAATATCAAATTCATAAAGACTCATAGCAAAAGGCACATGTATTCCATGTATAAAAGTTTCATGTGAGACTCATAGCAAAAGGCACATGTATTCCATGTATAAAAGTTTCATGTGAAAAACAAGTAGTTGGCTTTACTAATGCTATGCAAAAAGAAGAAACATACCACAACTTTGATCTTTGCGACATTACTGGCCTTGTCTTTATCTGCGGCTAAACTTTTCAAAACGTTGCTCTCAGGTGCAGCAGCACGAACTCTACCAGTTTGCTTATTATTCACAAAGTATGTCTCAGAGTCATCAAAGCTTCTACCCCGGACAGAACGATATGGAGAAGGGGCATCATATAGGCCGGGAACAGACATCTGCAAGAAAATAGACCAGAAAAAGTTGCAGTTTGATGAAAAGAAGCTTATGTTTTCTGTTAAACTCCTAAATATTGCAGTTGCAAAGAATGATAATCAGCACTCGTGGATGGGACAGGAATCAGTCAAGGACCAATATGATGTCTCTGTATATACCCCTCAATTATTCACCTCCAACTTATTTAGCAATAAGGATGAATTGGCACGCTCCTTATTCCTTATTACAGCACATGCAGATATTACAAGAACCAATACTGTACATTTATGTGGCTGATGAACAACAAACATCTAAGATTTAGGACATGAAAGAAAACTAATCACATTCCAAATCGCAAATGCAGAGCAGCACAGTGGTCTTCCATCATTTTATCTCCATGCAGATATTACAAGAACCAATACTGTACATTTATGTGGCTGATGAACAACAAACATCTAAGATTTAGGACATGAAAGAAAACTAATCACATTCCAAATCGCAAATGCAGAGCAGCACAGTGGTCTTCCATCATTTTATCTCCACACACACACACACACAAACACATACACGGAAAAAAAAAAAAAAAAACAAAAAGCAAAGACAGCATACAAAGCATCATAGGCTAGTAGTTCGATTCGTCTAATTTAGGGAAGATAACTATACAGACATTGACAAATGATACTATACTTCACAGACAGGAAATTTGAAATGCCAAGACTACCCTTGAATGTTCCTCGTGATCATATTGCAAGTTTACTTCAATAGGCAACAAAAACACACCTCGGGAAGAAGCTCTGTGTCGAAAGAGTGTAGATCTAGAAGTCCAGGACTGAACCCACTTGGAGACTCCAAGTCTTCACTGTTCTTTCTCCTGCTCAAAGGCAGCGGATTAACTGGAGGCGTTGACGACTCTGTGAAAAACTCACTTCCTCCATTGAGATTCCTGTGTGCATTCCTATACATTCTCGAACCCTGACCACCAGCAGAGAAACTGTAGTCCTGCTCCCCCATTCAATTACAAAGGTCAGACTGTTAACAGTAGATCTATACATGCATACAAAAAGACACTTAGGCAGCGTTTGGTTCACTGGAATGAATATGGTTCCTTTCCAAAGAACTAAGAGCATCTCCATCTTTGCTCAATGTTGGCCCAAATTGAATTTCAATACCAAACATCCAAAACGTCTCTCCACCCCTTTACCCAAAACCTATATCAAAATGAGTTGACGACAACATGGATTGTTTAATAGTATCCACAACTGAACTGCATTGCCAAATTAGGATACTTTTATGTGCCAATTGCAATGTTACACTCTTCATCCCACTGTCTGAGCAGAAAGTCTGTTCTATATATGCCAGTGTTTGTCTTGGAAAATTTGTCAGTTTACGAGCTTAACAATGATTACATTCACAATCCACATTCAAGCTAGACCTACAGAATCGATCCCTAGCCAACAGTCCAGCTTACGAGCTTCACAATGATTGACATTCAAAATCCATCTTCAAGCTAGACCTACAAAATCGATACCTAACCAACACCCAAGAACGAGTGCTACTTGGCTTGGGGCATATGTCGTTCTAAAACTCCTCAATGCAGCTTTATATGATACAATCATGAAGTATGATTCCAAGCAAATGGAAGAATTGTTTCTTATCATACAATCATAAGTGACATAACAAGCAGTTAAGTCCAAAGAGGGACAGACCCACATGGGTCCCGTGGGGGCACAGCCCCCCACTCTATTTTTTAACACTATATTAATATTGTTAAATATTTGAATTATACCCTATAAAATTTATGATTGTTTCAATAAAATTACTCTAAAGTTTCTTTATGAGGATATTTGTTTGATCTACTTCTTCTTTTTTTTACCAAAATGATAGATGGTTTCATTGATAATCAAGAAAACAACACCAATAAATCAACTGGCGTATCCATCCTTGGATAAAGGATTGAATAGCCAAACTGGCGGCAAAGCTTCCCAAGTGGAAACGCTTAAACCTCCGAACCCTCTACTTGCCAAACAATGGGCTACGCTATTAGCACTACGTCTAACAAACCCAAACTCAC